>JAUZND010002759.1:0-12662 GCA_034780555.1 Coelogynopora nodosa
ATTAAATGATCGATAAGTTGTGTTACTATGTGACGGTTGTTGATTATATGATCGATAAGTTGTGTTGCTAGGTGACTACAATTGATTAAATGATCGATAAGTTGTGTTACTATGTGACGGTTGTTGATTATATGATCGATAAGTTGTGTTGCTAGGTGACTGCAATTGATTTGATGATTGATAAGTTGTGTTGCTAGGTGACTGCAGTTGATTAGATGATCGATAAGTTGTGTTGCTAGGTAACTGCAGTTGATTAGATGATCGATAAGTTGTGTTGCTAGGTAACTGCAGTTGATTATATGATCGATAAGTTGTGTTGCTAGGTGACTGCAGTTGATTAGATGATCGATAAGTTGTGTTGCTAGGTGACTGCAGTTGATTATATGATCGATAAGTTGTGTTGCTAGGTGACTGCAGTTGATTTGATGATTGATAAGTTGTGTTGCTAGGTGACTGCAGTTGATTTGATGATTGATAAGGTGTGTTGCTAGGTGACTGCAGTTGATTAGATGATCGATAAGTTGTGTTTTGCTAGGTGACTGCAATTGATTAAATGATCGATAAGTTGTGTTACTATGTGACGGTTGTTGATTATATTCGATTGATTCTAAATTGGTGGTTGCATTTTACACAATGTTTAATTGAAATCTTTATACATTCTTTAATATTGTATCGTTCTCTAAGAAAGTTTGTACAAATATACACGTTTGCAACATTTCATACATAACATATACTCTTATAAATGTACATCGTTTAATTCGAAAAGTAGTGTGACTTTAGGGCTCATAATTTATTATGCTGTTGTTATCACCATGCCTAGACGTACGTGATTTAAAATGTAAAATGCCAATTGTCTGCAAAAATTAAGTTACAAACATTTTATGTTCCCAACAAATTGTCATGTATTCAAATTAATATGTTTAATAATACTATAATTAAAATGTTTTATTTCACTAAAAACATGTATCATTTGTAGCATTTAAGTTTTTCACAATATCACCAATCCTAACCTAAATGTGTTTTTATTTGTGTACGTAATAATATTATATACAAATAGTAATTGAATACATTCTATTGAAATCCTCAACATCACCACAAATCAAATAAAAGAAATAAAAAAGAAGAACCAGAAATTATCAAAGCCTCTGTCAAATAAGAAACAAAATTTTATAATAATATCATGATGGTTTAAAGGAAAAACCAACATTCGTGATTAAACTCCAGATAGGTAAAACAAAAGGAATGAGTTATCATCAAACCACAAATATTATTTATTAAAACAATTACAATTCAAACATAGCTTGTACTCTATGTAAAACAGGCAGGAGTGATAAGATGTGTATAAAGACAGTCTGTCAAATCCAAAAAGCAGAAGAATAATTGGGGACATGCTGGATCATATAGAAAATGTGTAGCAACTGATATTTATAATAAAAAAGAGAGGAAAAAATGACTAAACAATGGTGCGTGATTTTGCACCATAAGAAGTACAATATTATACAAAAATCGGCTTATTTCATAAATCCCTAATACTTTGTTAAGAAACTATTTTTATTTTAGTGATATAATATAGTTGTTTTTATTTATTTACAATTATTAATAATTAATGTAACCTGTCTCACTGATGATGATCATGCAACTATTGTTCTGTAAACTGGAACCTATCCAACATATTATGACGTATTTGTGTGCCTCACAGGCGCAGCTGAACCAGGCGGTGACTGTCTACTCACACAGCTACCTGGGCCTGGGGCTCATGTCGGCGCGACTGCAGATGTTGGGCGGTGTAGAGGGGAGTAACCGGACCAAACTTACGTCACCGTGTCTACCCACTGACCACTCGGTGAGATATGATGCCCTCAATATTAATATGTTACGCTTGGGAACTGACAGCCAACAGTTTATTGAGTATTGTTAAATATTCTATTAGTATGATAGATCTGCCGCGATAAGGTAAAACGTCGTACTTGCATATTCCAAAATTCTAGAAAACAGCTTTTTTTGTTTGACTTTCCCATAGTCGTAGACATTGTATACGGCAACATAAAAATACTTGTAAATAACCAAATATGGTCGACATGTTTTATTTTATGTATTTTAAATGTTATATTACAGTATAAACATCTAGAATCTGCATCTAACTCAATTTTTACAAAACTGCAGATACTGCTTCAAAAATAATATCACATAATTATACGACATAACTTTCCGTATTTATTCGGATATAATAAATAAAATATCGATGATTTTTTACGTTACATAATTTAAATCAATTCTGCAAGTGTAATTAATGGTTCCGGAAAACTGTCCCCTTAAATTGTTAGAAAAATAATCGATACCTACCTCAATATTATGTTTACGGCAGTAGGGTGCGACTCGATTTAAGAAATTCATAGCAAAAACTGTTATCATAATATAATTTGTTTACACACAGACTTGCAAGCAGAGCACGATATAAATACGTCTTCACTTATTGCGAGTACGTTCGGATCATATATTACGTGCCGTGTTTGTGGTTCATATTTTATTCACGCTATCGGACATCTAACACACTCTGTCAAAGATAATATATTTAATAGTATGCACAGAACAGTTTTTCGCAAAATGAGATTTTTCGGCCCGATTACAGTTTGCAATTCGACTGACAAACCTCTGCTTAACACACTAGGGCAGGTAACGACAGGTTCTTAAAGGTCCTTGTTTGACTTGGTACAGGACATTAAGCTGTCTGGTTCTCTAAGTATATTTTGATGTAAATAAAATGAATTTTAAAACACCTCCAGGGCACCTGGTCACACGGTGGCCACAAGTACACAATCGCAGTGGACCCTGGCGACGCCGGCTTTGACGGTTGCTATGCAACGGCCAGGCGCCTGGTTACCGTGGCTTACATTGTGGACCACCCTGAGGAGCTGAGGTCGCGAAGGTTCTACGCCTTCTCCTACTTCTACGATCGGGCTGTGGACGCCAAGCTGATTCCAGAGAAGACCGGTGGTGAGGTGGTAGTCGAGGACTACGTCGATGCCGCCAAGAAAGGTGAAGGAGGTGTTTAGTATAGCAAAGACTCTGTAGCGATGTGATCTGGGGCGAAAATATTAGCAGCTCTCAAATGTGACTCTTGAATTCGATAAAAATGCTAATTTGTAATATTACGCTGTTACCATCAGAAAAAAACTAATTGACTTCTTTATTTTTTTTCTAATCATAACACAGATTTATAGAAACAATTTTTTTATTTTCCATGAATTTCTAAAATAAAATAAATATTTATATTTGTATAATTTGTTATAATGTTTCGCGACAATATTTTCCTTGACCAATATTATATAACAATATATTATATAAAAATGATAAACCCTTCTTTCTGACCGAAAGCTACTTATCTTTGCAAACCACATTTCAGACCACATCCGGAATAAATATATTTTAAAAGGCAATTAAATAGTTCAATACGTAGTATATTTAGATTTCATGAAACATGCTAATACTAAACAAAAGGTTTTATAGAATAAACAGTTTTAAAAAAATTAATCAAGTCTATATGTTGTAAAAGTGTTGCCACTCATATTTTTTTTTTATTATTAAAACCAATTATATACCTCTTAATATTGTGAATTTTTCATAGGAAATGTGTATTTTTAGTGTAATTATCTGTAATATGTGTAATAATAATGTAGCCATAAACAATATACTGCACGTTTAGTTTTGTAAGTAACAAAAAAGTTTAGTTCGCAACAGAAAATTTCAGAACACGAAAATGATGAAAATGAGTCATAATGCTGCCCATGAACTCGACTATCATCAAAAATACAAAGTTGGCGAATAATTTCGTCACAAACTGGGCTACAACTTTTGATTTTAGGCAAGGCCAGAGATGTTGAGGACATCATATGAGGAATATTTACATAAATGAACCGTTCTAAATAAAGCACACATTGGAGATTGAATAAAATTGCCCGCAATAAACAGTGGCAGATAGGTTACAGATTAGTATAGTTCAAGGGCGCTCTCAAAACTGTAAAAAAACACGTATGAACATTTCTAAAACTTGCAGCTGAACTTCACCAATATCATCATCGACTACCAGATGCCCACCAACCTTTAGCTGAACTTCATCAATATCATCATCGTCTACCAGATGCCCACCAACCTTTAGCTGAACTTCATCAATATCATCATCGTCTACCAGATGCCCACCAACCTCCAGCTGAACTTCATCAATATCATCATCGTCTACCAGATGCCCACCAACCTCGAGAGTGTTCTCTATCACAACTAGTCTTGTTTTCAGGCTTCTGAACTTTCTCTCTCTATAGTGGAACCTTTCGAGACTCGAATCATCCAATTCTGTACATAAAGGATCACTTCTAGGCACGGCATTCTCTAAAAGGTTAACAACACCCTGTAAGGATATTTGTCAGATCGCATCAGCAATATAAACTTCTCCTGTGTCCTATGCTAGCACAACTAGCATTGATGTGGTCGGATTTCGTCCTTGTTTTGGGACTCGCTTTTGAATCGTTAACAATGTTTGGCTCCATTTAATGTATCACATATATGATGTGTTTTCTCTAAAAGTGTATATAATTATAATTTCTCGGATTATCTTTAATATATTAAAAGGATTGATCGATAATTAGTTTTTTACTACAATTTTCCATTTGAAATTGTTACTTTTGTTACTTCGTATTTACAACAAGCTAAAACGCACTTAGCAAAAAAATTATAATTAGTACTAAAATGTGTAAATAGCTTCTCCCAAAATAATATATATATATGGTGACACAACAATGTTGAACATATTGTAATAACATGTGTTGTAACATATAACTGCTATACTTCCTTTTACTTTTCCCGTAAAAAAAATTAAATTTTAATTAATCGTTTTAAGACCACAAGGTCCGCCCCACAAGCTCTTGCCCACTAAAATTTATATTTCTAGTCACGTTTACTTACTTTTTGGCATTATAAGCCATATTAGTACTTCCAATACTAATAGACATTATATTTCATTTATTAAATATAACAATTAGTGGTTCAAATGTAACGACAACATCATATCTAAATTAAAATTGTCTCATAACACTTTACATGATAGGGAAGCTTACGAGCTCTTCTACAATCAAATAGTTTATTTATTTGTTCTGTGTAGTGAAGTGCGATGGTTGTCTCTCCTAAAATCGATATAAAAACGTCGCCTGAGGGTCCTAAGCCCCGCACCATAATAAAATCATACTTTAGATTATTTTACTCCTTGGCTGACGTGTTTCTGGCTTTGGCTTTGCCTTAGCAAGTTTTACAGTCATGACTTACCACCATATCATGTTCTAGGCATGTTGCATTGTGTACAAGGAATGCTTGAATTTATTGTGTTTTTGTCAGGTTGATTGGATGTTTGTTAGTACAAATAGTTTCTAATTCTAGAATCGGTATTTTGTAACATTTATTTTCATAAAATTTCCATTTTTTCACATTATATAACTCAAATTTTGCTATGACTCTTTTTGATTGATTTTTCGATTCATATTTATTTTGAAATAGTTTCATCATAGTACTATACTATTGTTATTAATAATATCTTGTTTAGGCTTATGTATGTCAGGTTGTATGTCTGTCATGTAATCGGTTGAATTTTTAATTTGTTTTTCATCTTTTATGGCAACTAATGTGTTTATGCTACTAGTTAAATATGGGTTAAAAAGTGTTAAAATTCAGCTTCATAGACATGAACTTTGGGACATAACAAACACTAAAAGCATGTCCATTGCTAGGGTTAACAATGGTTGGGTGGGTCGTTGTTTAATATGTATTTTATGAATGTAAAATATTTTATTGTAAACTTTAGTTAAGTAGAACAAGAAACGATCATTGTTGTTAAATATAATAAATCCTGCTCGGTTGATTTGTGACAATGTTTTTCAATCACTTCAAAATAATTGTGATTTTTACTTGGTGGAGTAGTAAAGTATATAAATCTATAAAATCTGTACAAATTACTCGGTTTCCTAGTTTATTTTTATATTGAGATTCAAGTAAAGCAACATATTGTTGTCAGTAAATACATCCCTGTATGATAAACATCAATTCCTGTTTCAATATCGACTATAGCGTAATTCTGCTATTTATGTTTTGGCTTCAAAGATGCAATTAACGAATCATATCTTTTTGCCATATTTAAGTACAGGGTGATCGAAAAACTACGCAAGTGAACTTCTGATTTGTATTGAAATCAGATTTCCATATATTTATGGATATGTTCAGATATCTGGATTTCTATGACTATACAGCGGCTGTTATTAGTCTATGCAGCGACAGTCTCTCGCTCATAAACTAAACATAATCGAACTAAAATTTGTAATGAAAAAGAAAAGTATTTCTTATTTTTGTACTTGTTACTTTCTGAAAAGTTAGAGAAAGGAGGATTTTTCTGTAGAAGGCAAAATCTTAGTGTTGAGTATCGGGGCATTTTTATGAAGTTTTTTTATAACTTTTATTATGATACAATTGTGATTATTTTGATTTGTGATTTTACAATACACAAATAATAATTTTTTGCTAGAATAATTAAAATACAAGAACACATTGGAAAATGTCAGTGGAGTTTTGAAAACCCTGCAAAAAAGTTCCGATTTTGAAGGAAGGGAACTTTATGTACGAGTGATGTTTTGTTTTTGTAAGACCGGTACGGTAATAGTTTTAATTAGATAAGTAAACTCTAGGTGTGCTGCATCTATATAACGTATAATACTCGGTGACGTTCCATTCTAACATCTAGACTCTCTGTTCCGATTATAGAGTGTGGACGTGACAAGGTCGACTCAAAATCCAATTTTCTCTGCATGGACCTCTGCTATATATCTGCTCTGCTCACTGATGGATATCGATTTCCCAAAAAGACTGTTTTAACGGTAACTATACTACTCTAACAGCCAGAAACAGTAGTGTTTTATCTATTTCTATAAGTTATGTTTTTATAGAAAGTCGATTTTTGTATTGAAAAAGTTGGAACCTTTTTTATAGGCCATTCTGCTATCATCATGCTAATTTGAAAGTTTAAATATTTATTACAAATAGCTGTTTTATCAATATTGGGTTTATTTATTACATTAATTATTGATGCATTTTAAAATTTACATAATTAGCTACCAGTAGTATATCAACTACATACAATTTACATTTTTTCTTAATGAAACTTGTTTAGTAGATTGTAAATGCGTATGTCAAGTTTAGTCAATTAAACAATACATTATACACTTTTTTAGTTCTGCGAACTTTAAGTTTGTGTATATGTTTTGTTATTTAAAATAAAACGTAATTGGTCATTATTTCTGGGCTATTGAAGACCTCATAAGGCCGGTACTTGAAAATCCAAGAAATAAAAGTCATTTTGGCACCAAATTAAAATATTTATTATTCCGCATCTGTATGTTTCAAAGGTATATGTCAACCAGAACATACTATTTTAGTCGATTATATTACGATCTGAAACTTGACAAATTAGAATTTTAGAATTATGTACTCAGTTTCAGATCATTCTACTGTGTATTGATTATCTTTTCTTTCACCTACATAACTTACTCTTACGCATGTATTGTGGTTACATAGTATAATGTGTCTTTCTGTTCACAGCTGCTTTTCTTGTACTATTCCACCAGATTGAAGCAAAATCAATATACAAATAATTTATTGATCCAAATTTTAAAATATTTTAAAAATAATACAAATATAAAAAAATGAAAATATACTAATATAATATATTACAGATATATAATACAAATATTTTTAAAAAAGTATCTCTCTCTATTCGTTTCAGGGACTATTTGTTTCTAAGAACATAATATACTGTTAATGTGTGGTCTGAATCGGGTAATAATATTGATTTTTGAGATCATTTGCTTCTGAAAAGGTGATCACTGAAAATTGGCAGAATCGTTATATCGATTTTTATGACCATAACTAACAGTTGTCATGAATCCGTTACTGTTGAAGGTCAGGATCGATGAAAATTTAAAATGTTGTATACCTACCGGGTTGGTCCCAACCTAAACATGTTCCAGCTTTTTTATTAGATTTTTCTCATCGACAAAATTTTGTATATTTATAACTTATATAAAACAATACATATTTTGCATAAATTATTTTTTATTTTTAGGAGCAGAATTTTTATCGTGAAAATTTATATTTTTGTTATCAACTTGAAACCCAATCTAGCAAAAAAAATAATAGCCATCGTTTTTTCACTCAAATATATCTATAATATGGATCGTATCAGTAATCCAAAAAACCAATTATATAAAATTAATAATTTTTTTGTGCTGGTCAGTGACAGATCAAAAATGTTGTGTCAAAATGTCCGTAATAAAATCCTCTTTACTGGCTCCAAATTTCAGCATGATCAGTCAATTGGTATTTCAATAGCTGTGTGACCTGTTCTTAGGTACCCATCCACTCCCCACTGGGTACTAGGCTCTAAAATACTAATTTTACATCAGTACAAGTTTGAATTTTTTGATTTTCCAAGTTTTAACATCTTTTTGAAACAACATTGGAATTATAAAAATATTTCTGTTAATATATTTTTTTTAATATATATATTCTATATTTATCATAAATCTATGCTGCGCTTAACAACAACTATGTTTTTTGAGAGCGTAGTTATTGTAATAACTTTTTTAATGTTTGTGTTTTCTCTCTCTCTTTCTCCAGCTCAAGAAGAAGATCAACACCGTGGAGCTCAGTTGGGGTCTGGGCGCCATGTTTGACGTTCTCAAAAATCATCTTCCGAACTCCTTAAAACACAACCACAACCAACCGGTCACACCCTCCACTAACCTTGTACACTAACGCCTCCTAGAAGGACTTCTTATTTTCTCTTTTGTCCTTCCTTCCTCTTGTGATAGCTCCACGTGGCAGTGCATATTTTGTTTCTAAGATGTCAGAACATCGTAAATCGATTTTGTTCCTTCATAAATTACTTTTTTTTCTAGTTTTGTGATAATTGACTCTCGTTTTTTCACAGACAGTAGTAGAAGATCGTAAACAAAATTTAATTGTTCGTACGTTTATTATATATACTATGGTAATGCATATTACTGAAGTTTTGTGGGCAGAACATCGCAAGTTATAAATTTGTAAACAAAATACCAAGCCTTCCTAATTGTTTTTTGTATTAGCTATAAGTTTTTAATATTTTAGAGGTAAACCAAGATATACGTTTGGTCTTATATAGTATAACACTAAATACTGATATTTTCAAGTCAATTTAAGTGTAATAAAAGTTATGTGATTTTAGGGGGGAAACTATCCATTGCTAAATTTTAAGTTTATTATAAATATTTAAGTTGAAAGTGATATCAAGATAATTTACATTATTTTCTAAATAATTATGTGTTTGTATTTTTTATTTCATTACATAATTTATTTCTTGCCGGAACAGTTTTAAAATTCGTAATTATGGTGTTCAGTCATCGTATGGGAAGTATTGTGTTTCTGAGATAGGTACGATTAATATAGGGAATATTTGCTCGGTGAAACACAAGCAGCTTCTGTCTCTTTTGTGCTGCTGTCTGTGGCCGGTGCTTTTATGCTGTTCACATTGCATTGAGTGTTATACTATATATATATAATAGTTAAAAACTCGCCAACCTAGTCGATCTATCGAAAGATTTTCAAGGATACCTAAAATATCGTTTTGTTATTTTCTTTTTCAGAATAGCCTTAACATGATATTAACTATGAGGACATCAATTAACTTTAGTATTGGAAATTGTCCAACATAAAACTGAATTGCCTTTATTTGGTCTCATTTTAAACCGCGTCAATCTGGCAACTGCATAAACGAGTAACCATAGAGAAACACAACCAAACAGGGCAACATATTCATAGCCGGTCTTCAAGTCGTCAAGAACATAACATAATGAACTTCAGTTTTCATCTTTTCAGGCGAAACATTTAAATTAATTTAAAACTAATATGCACTTTGTTTAATTCGAAAAGCAGTAGACAAGTATAATATAGGTATCACTATACTTAGTCGGTTTAATGTAAAAAAATCTTTTCGACAAAAATTTAGTTATGGCAGTATGTTATCTTCCAACGGAGTATTCATTTAAGCGGCACTTACTGATTTACTCTAGTAATGGAATTATATTTTAATCGGCTACTTCTTTTTGTCAGCCCTTCTGTGCGTCTGTAGTAAGGTCACGATGCCCAACCCCCCTCCCACCCTCTTCAACCGTTTTTCTCACACACAGTAGCCCAACATATCCTTATTTTGCTCACGTCATAAGAATCTCATCTGTGATTGGTTGCTGGTCAATATTTTTAATTACCCCCCACCCCCACCCCTTCCCCCCTTCTCCTCCATCTTGTGATATTTAGTTTACATTGTGTTCTGCATACTGCTTTTTGTTTTGTATAATCATAGGACGCACGTATTTTCTATTTCAGTTTCATTGTCTTTTTCACCTCTTGCAGTTGATGATTGGTGCCTTCTTTGCTACTTCTTGTTTTCTTTATAGGAAGGATGCATTAAATTGGTTAATTGTTTTCATTGACTGTATCACTATTCGAATTGTATTAGAACATTTGAACATGTTATTTCCATTATTAGAACATTTTAAATTTATAAAAGATATAATGTGTTTTCAGTCATTCGATTTTTTTGTTGATTTTTTTAAATTGTCATATAATTATAAAATCTAACCATTTTCACTTCCTATATATGAAATCCAACCTTGCTATTTGTATACACAAGAAATATGTTATCCAATGTTTTTAATTTAATTGTATTTAGAGTATTTGTGTTTTTTTCTTTAATAAAAGTGCCTTTTTGTTTTATACGTAAGTCAAGTACCTAATTCGTCTCTGGCTTTACCTTTATTATGTATAGCGTTGAAAGTATATTAATATACATAATGTTAAGTGTACTGCACATACGAAGTTAACTATATAGCAATGCATATTTATAACAAATTCATATTTGAGGTATGAAATGAAAAAAAAAAGGGTACTTTGTATAAATAACCCAACCGTAGTACAACAGGTAAAAAATACTTTGGAGTATTATCAAACCGGTTTAAGGAAATTGAACTATAGAAGGTGGAGAAATGAAAGCTAGACTAAAAAAGCGTTCCCTGTTCTCTCATTTTAAGTCATACAGTGTTGAGGCAGAAATACAATTTGTTTATATGGAAATCTACCTAATTATTCCAACTTTAAATTGTGAAATTACTATGTGAATAAATTACTTACTCAAAAATGTAAGCAGAACATAAAATACAGTTTTTTCTTTGGATTCCATTTTTGAAAACCAATAAATAATAGTCCAAATATTAAAGAAAATCTTATAAAGGTATTATGGAATGTTTTTAAGATTTAAAACTCTGATAGTAAGTAAAATATGTGGGAATAGGTAACTGAAAAATCCAAATAAAAGCAATATGTGTTAGGTGTTCCTACACTTCGGTAAGATAACCGGGGTTACAGTCTAATAAAAATGCCCAAATTTGAATAGTTCGTAAATGTAGCAAACACCGTATTCTTTGACGAATTCATAGGCTTTTGGGCTGTAAAATGTTTTAATGAACTGCTATTTATTGGTATTATCAACCCGGGTCGATTGTACGCTGGAGAATTATTTACTCTCAATCCGCTATACAGCGGCCGGGTTATTCGGGAAATCATCCATAAATATTAGTCCGAAATATATATGACGTTTTAAATATAACACAACTCAAAGTTACGCATACATTACCCGGATTAAAAGAGTGCGTTGATTATAAATTATTTTACACAAAGTACACACTGTTTTAAAAAGATTATAAGATGATAAAGAAGACTTCCTGTGTTATTTTCACGATACTACGATGCACGCCACGATGTTTTACTTTATTTGGAAAAAATACATTTAGCTAAATGTGTTAATTGTATGGTTTCACTCTATGTGTTACTTTATATTAAGAAGTTTTCCTGAATTTACTATTAGAAACTTGTTTAGCTAAGAATTAACTTGATCTCGGGATAAGTTCCTATCATAGACTTTGAATATTGAATATTGAAATCTGTGGTTCCTAATCAACTCTTCTAGTGTCAACATTTTGCCATTTACTGATGTATTTGTACGTAGCTTAAATAGATACCGTCTGCATCATCCGTATCGACCGAAAGCGTTGGATGGATTAAGTGTGTGTATAGATCAGACAAGTTAGTGATGTAGGCAACAGGACCCACAACAAGTGAACCCTGAGTGAGCCCTCTGCTGCGAATCGTCGCGACCCTAACCGGCAAACTGGAGCGCCTGGTGGTGATTACTGCCGCCAGCGCTGCCACCAAGCTCGAGACCACGGGTAGCCGACCCATCGGTGTAGATGGTGAGGGAGAACTCGTCATCTCCTCGGGCAAGGGTGTTCTGAGTGTCTGCGAGGATCACCTTTGTCGAGCTGCTCTTGCTGGACCCTCCCGCCAACTGAGAGACGTACTTCCAGTTAGCTAGTGTCTGAGACTAGGGGGGTCGAGGGAATGGGGTGAAGCGCCTGGCAACCCACTGCCGAGACGCCAGCCACCCTGCTACTTTCGGAGGCGCTCTTCCGCCAACTGTACCGGGTCTTGGAGCGGTGCGCCACTACCTTGTCTGCGAGGAGACGCCGGAGGTTGTAGGTCTG
>JAUZND010002760.1:0-12660 GCA_034780555.1 Coelogynopora nodosa
CCCCTCCTTTCAAACTCTCCTACTTAACGTGCCCCGTATACCCCAGGAGGAGAGTCATCGTCTTGCGGACTGGGACCAGAAGCAGACGAGCGGGCTTTCGACACTCGAGCGTCAGCAAAAGGAGATGATGCGTCGTCAGGCGGATGACATGACCAAGATTCAGGTAGACAAGGCGGTCTTTAGCTACACTTCCTACTTGTCATCCCAGCGTTTCAACTATTAATGTCGTTTGCATAAATTTTTAGGAATTTTAAGTAGACGTTTTTCTTCAAACTAAGATCAAACATAAAAGAATAAATTGCTGCTCTTTTTCTTTTTATTTATTTTAAATGATTTGAGGTATGTAGTATTCATAATGTCGTATAACTTATGTCACTTTCGATAATTTGATTTGTAATTGTTATGGTAGTAAATTGTTTTGTTAATTAATTATTAATCCAGAGCTCTTTCAATCATCGTAGATTGTGTCTAACTATGTTATTGCAGATAGTCTTACATTTTCTTGCCTTTGCTTGATTTTTAATTTGGTGCACTTTTTAAAGTTAAATTTATATATTTTCCATTAATCATTTGTAAGAATATTGTATATATTAGTAATGGAACAGCCAAGAGGAAGAGGGTCAAAAAACGCACTTTTAATCGGCTGTAATTCAAAAAGTATTTCACCAAATCATTATCATAATATTGACCACAAAATGGAAATTTTAATAATTAAAAAAATTGTTTGGTTTAATGTCAATGACGTCCTTATTTGTCCAATATCATAAATATTATAGTTTTTTTATATACCGTAATAATATTTGGTGATAAAAACACTGTTGTTATTAAAATAGTTTGTTTGTGATGTCACATCATGTAAGCCACATCATGTTTTATCATTTGAAAAAAATAATCTTATGAAAAATGTGGTTTTTGACATTTTGATTGAAAACGACTGTTTTGAATATAGTAAAATTGATGACATTATAGCTAGTCTACAGGTTAAACCTAAATATAGATATCTATACTTTTTATACATGTTTCATTACAATGAAGATCAATATATATTAAAATTTAGTATAAAATATAATTTTTTGTGCAAATAGTGACGTTATAAATTATCAATACCTGAAATACATTCTCCTCGCTGGATTTTTAAATAGCCATAGCATTATATCAAAACATGGAGAGACAAAGAGTTGCAATTGAAGATCGACTTTTGACGTCACTCATGATATCAACCCAAGTGAACAAGTTTTCTAATAATTTGTGAATATATTATGAGTTCATGTTGGAAGATTTTAATTCACTACAGAAAGATAAAAAAAAGATAATATGTGTAATTAATACATCCCACTAAGGCGTTCTATTGTTAATATATTCATTAAGTTTCTTACTAACTTTTCCTTTAACGGACTTGCTGGATTATGTTATGAACGACGTAACTGATTAAAATAGTTTTGTATTTTTATTAACGGAATTTAAAAATGATAAAGTGCAATGTTATTTAACGATTTGTATAAACTTCACACTGACAAGTAATACTGTGTTACTTGTTATTATGTTAATGTTATAATCTTTGTATTTACGTGTACATCTTCAGAATATGTGGACCGATGGCATCAGGGTAACTACTAAAAATATATTATTTCATGTTTTGTTGCACTCGCTTGATTAAGTAATAATACCAATATTCCGTTTTTAACTTTTGTCTATAGATTGTTTTTTGTATATGAAGTGACATTAATGTATTTCGTGCAGCGTAATTTAAGTTTTATCTGTTTAGTGTTTTAGGTAAATTTTATCTAAGGATGTTTTTTTATAAATGTAGAGGTAGAGGTAGATTTTAGAGGTAGATTTTACATTAGAGGTAGATTTTAAAATTTAAATTCTTAAAAATAACGATATTGTAATATAAGTGCTCTTATTATATTTGACTAAGTACTTTTTTACACACTGCTAATAACAGAGTTAAGAGTCGTTGAATTTTCCTTTTATTTGCAATTATGGGGAACCAAACGAAACAATTGTGGGCTTAAAACCCATAACCAAATATACTTCACGTACAATATTTAAATAGAAATTGATGGTTTAAAAATTGTTAGATTAATTATATGAAAATTTAATCTGTTCAGTTAAATCATTTGTTAATGAAGTATTCACTATGAAATTAGTGAATAAAAAGTTTTCAATTGTGGAGTACTTTTAACTTTAGGCAAATATTTTTTTCTATCTAAAACATCTATCCATTTTTCTATCCACCTAATAGCTGCGAATATCTACTATTCATTCACAAAGCTTCAGGAAATTCATGTATGATACTTTCTCTTTCACATGCATATTTATGTGTGCATATATTCTTCTAATAAATAAAGCGATCTGATCTGTATATGTTTCAATGGTGCGTTTATGTTGGTCAACTATTGATGAAGTTTATATATTAGTATTATTGCCAAATTTAACATTATAGAAGGTCAGAACATTTCATTCAATACAGTGTAGTGTAGTGTAGTATATGGAGTATATAGAATGAAATGATGTACTCATAACAAATTAACTTATTATATAGGGTTAGCTTATTTGCTTGTGTTAAAATTGTTTCCTTATTATGCATTCATTATAATGGAATTTTCCATCTTTTTTATAAGTTAGGTTCTTTGTTAATATCAATATTATAGTTTGTAACTCTCCAACTGCGTTTTCTGAAAATATGTAAGAATGCAGTTAGCCTCTTTCTATGTATTAGCGACAAATTGATTCACTTCAGAAGTGAAACACATTTATTGTTACTTTATTCTGCTTTTAGTGTTTACATTGATTTTACTAGATTGACTTAATGTGTTAGTTTTCTTGTTTTTATACATTGATTAATACCCTGGGTATCAATTGTGATTTACTTATTGGTTTACTTTTATCTATTGCCAGTCAGTTTCGGGAATGGGTGAAAACATCTCGACTATTGAATTGCAACATAAGGTACGAGGAAACACTAATATACTCAATCATTATTGAACAGCCCTAATTATATTGTGTTCAATTATTTTTAGATTCGCAAACTTGAAACAGACAAAGAACACCAACAGTCAATGATGGAGATGTTGAGGAAAAAGCACAAAGAAGAAATGGAAATGCATGAACAGGCACAAAAGTAATGTCACAGTATAATATATATATTTTATAAATAAATTAAATAAAAATAAAGTATTGCGACAATCTTGAGTAGCCGTCAAATAATTATCGTTGTTATTTCAGAAAAAAAATAGAAATACTTGAAGAAACAAGTTGCAGCCGAGAACGACGGTAGGTTTGTCTGTAATGATTTTAATTACTCGTAGGACTTGTCGTCTAATAATGATGCCACTGAAACCTATACTACTTTAAAGTAGTATATTATATAATGGTGTAAAACTTGATTTTAAAACATTATATAGACTTTTGCCTTGTATTTATAGACGACAATAAAGGATAGACGACTTGATTGTACAGCGAATTGATAACACTAAAAACACAGGAAAATAAAAGTTGTACAATTGATAAACCATAGCAGAAAGATTTGTTTTACAAAGTACACTTTTTGTTATGTTCAAAATAAATTTATAATCTAACACTTTTTAAAATATTTTACAGTAAAATTTATACTTGTAGGCTACTTGTAATGTTATTTTTCTATTTCGATATAAAGATATGTACTGTACATAATGTACATTCACAAAATGTATAATTTGGAAGACTTCAGACTCACAGAGAAAATTGTGACTATCAACTATCTGGAAATATTTCATTGATATTTTTAGACATATTCCCACACATTCACAGATATATTTTAGCTAATTAATAAGTTATAGATGATGATTTGGTTCATAACATTCACTTCGTAGATGTCTGGTGATAATTTTTTCTACAAGTAAGAGTAATTACATATAGGGGAATGATTGCCAGACATCCACCAGCATATTAATACCCTTATAAAGTAACCGGATATAGTACGATTTATTTTATCATTGGCTGCTGCTGTTAACAGACATTTTTCATGTCATGTATGTGCCAACACAAGGTGATTATTTTTATTCGAATGGAAGTTTATAGTAGGCTATGTTACTAAATGTAATGTGTCTGTATTAGTCTAACGCTCTGTACATATTTACATTACTTTCATATCTGGCTTTACTAAGTGTAAATTTATTATGCATTGTAACTATATATGTGTGTTTCTATTAACAAATATGTACCTATGCTACGACTTGTTTATGTCTAGTTTTATTCGTCAAAATGTTTCAAATTTATTTATTTTTGATGTGAAACTAATATTTTGTAAAATCGTATGCTGTATAGTGGTAAACATAAAAACATTATTACATTTTACCAAGGCATTGTCGATTATTTTTTGCATACCTTTTCGATAATAAAGTGGTCAATATATGCATAGCTTCAATGGGAATGAATTAAATTTTCATCGTTATTGTGTATTTTGTATATCTGTGAGGTTACAATTGTTGTAAAGAGATTACTTGTTTTAACACGAAAATTGCATATTTCTATGGTGCTTATCCTTACTATCGTTAGAATGTAATTGCGAGCTACCTAATAATCACATACAAATAATTAATATTGTCCACATTTATTTTAGTTCGGCCATCCCTATATTAATTGATAAATTAGTTTTTTTGTTGCGTATTTCGCTGTGTCCGTAAAGAAAAGGTTAACGCTACGCAGAACAAAGTTAAGGTAGCCGGCTAAGCTTCTTTGTTTATCCACGATAGTTCACTTGAATTCAGAGTGGTTTCCGTGTGTAAATGTGTTCGTAGACATGAGAGGATGGCATCTTAGTGTGTTCTATGATACTGCATCTGATCGATCTCATCGTTGTCCAAAGTAGACGGTATTACACCAGTTGAAGGTAATCCTGTAATCAGGTAATGGAGCTCACGCTTTTTGCACAAACCGTAGGTATTTCCATGGACTACATTGAGCGGCAAATTTTGACCAGGTGCCAAGACTAATATTTCTGGAAACGCTATCGATTGACCCAAGAAGATATTCTAACGGAAGCAAATAGCATTCATGGTAATATCAGGTTTACATAGAAACTACCTGTTGAAAATAAACTCTCATCCCTTAATACTCGAGTACATGTCTATGGAGATTCTTTTACCTTTAAACTAACATATCGTGGAACCAGCCTGCCATTTGAACTCCAGAAAATGAAACCTGCAACAACAAGAAACTTACTGTATACACATTGTTTATATAATATGCATTGTTATTCTTGCTTAAACGTCAAATGTGGTTAACACTGGTCAAAAGTTTATTACCTTTTAATATATGATTTAAATATAATGTGATATTTTGTAAGTAATCTTATCACTTATTTTACTTTATTTTATTTACTATATTTTACTAATTTTCAATATTAGAGAAATTATATAAATAATTTTCTATAAACTTCTATTTTGAATAAAAATAGTTTTGACTTAATACAATAGTCAACCGGTTACATTTTAATATACAATCAACCTGGGCTTATATGTTAAAAATCAATAAATTGTTTAGAATAATTTAGAATTGTATAATTATTAAAAATATTAGTTGATATTATGTAATAATAAGTGATAGTTATCGCAAAGATTATTTCTAAAAAAGACAGTATCTCTGTGTCATGGTGTTGCAAAAATATTGTTGTTTCTAAACATATGGCAATGATTATTATATACCAGTATGAAATACAGTATTATTGACCGACATAGATTTTGAACAGTTTTAAATTAATTAGTCTTTTTACACAACCACCAAATGTTAACTTTTTAAACGGCCAAAAAACTTGCCAAGCGTGTTAAATGTTTATAAAAGTTGTAAAAAATATAGTAAACATCAATTTTTCACACATTTTATAATGCTTTAAATATCATGAAAGGTGACATGCCGTAGACGATACAATAGAAGTAGACAATAAATGAATATATTGTAAATTAGTTTCAAATACCTAATCCCATTTATGTAGTGATTTGACAAACTGGGTATGTTTGTAAAGAAACGATTTATTTCAAAATGATATCCCTTACGTTGAACACAGACTCCGCGAGGAGAACGAGCACCTCTCCAACCAGAATCTGGAGAAGCTGAAGTTGTTGGAGCGAGAGCGGGCGGACATGCATAACCAGATCCAGCACCGTGCCGACGCCATCGAGAAGGAGAAGTTAGCGGAACTGCGTCGGCTGCGCGACCAGCATGTGTGAGTTCTTGTCACGCTTGTCATATTGATTGCACTGGTTGGGTTATAGTGACATGTGCACCGACTGTGTTATTACATCATGGCTATCCGCACATTGTCAGGAGTGTTTTTAGTGGTGCGTTAAACTTCCATTATTAGTATCATGGTATATAACGTAGCAATGTTTCGCAATCACATTAAGTTTATTCTCTCCACCTTGTATATCTACTGTAAGTTTCCTAAACACATCAAATAACTGTAAAACGGTTAAATAGCTAAGCAAAGAACACGTCATGTATAATTTAAGAACTTCTAGACAAGGATTGTTAAAGTTAATTGTTTATAATTATAACGTTCAATTGAAATCATGAATTATTACAGTTTATAGTCCTTGATTTTTTACATAAAATAATTCAAATTGATTATTCATTAACATGTTGTATATACAAATAATAAAAATCAGATGCATAGTAATTCCTCATATTTTTGTAATTGGAAATATTGGGGAGGTATGCTCTGAACCTCCCTCCAGTAGCAAACAGTTAAAGAACAAATTTGTCAAAAATACTTATATATCATAATCTTATAATTATATGTAGAGAGATTGTTAGACTTGATCTTTTATATGATAATGTTAATGTTTTATATAAACAACATATTAATTTGTCATATATAATGTATTAATGTTATCATTAATGATTTCCTTTTGTCATTATATATAATTATTTAAACAACACACTTTATTTAGCAATAAAAACTAATTAAAACCACTTTATTCAATAAATGAACAAGACAATTTTAAGCATAGAATGTCTATTTTTCATCACAAATTAATTTCTCAATGTTTTAAATTTGTGTCAAACAATTATTTAATTAATTTTTTTTTATTGAAATTGTTTCTGTCAAACTTATAAAAAAATTGATAAATTAAATTATTATATTCACAATAATACTAATATCTATTAGGGAGAAACGCATTACATCATAATGTCCCCCCACCAAAGTACTATTTAAAAAAATTGCTTTTGTAAGGAATTATTTAAATTATATAAAATGCCGAACTTCTTGTTAATAATATGAGAATAAACCACACTAATTAACAACATTGCTACGTAGTTAACACTGGACTTTGCGTTTGCAAGGAGAAGAAATAAAGGCAATTATTCTTTGGTCATGAACTAAAAACCTGCAGCAATTATTATGGCCGCCCAGTGTTAATGACCGAAAAGTCCAGTGTTAGACCAAAGAATAATTGCCTTTATATTAGGTTATTACGATAATTATATAGTTTGTCTCATAATGATATAGTAGCTGGGTTTAATTGTTATAGTTAACATTTACCACAAGTGTTGAATTAAATCTCAGCTTGTTTGATGCTAGCCTTGCATTTGGGATGTTGCGCAAAAGATTATTTTTGTATTTGATGAAAATATGACTGTCTTATTATTAATATCATTACAATATTACCCACTGCTATAATCTCATTTAACTCAAAGTTCATCAACTAAATATTTTTGATTTTGTCTTTTTCCGTGCTTATTATGCAAGTGAATTTGCGTATTGCGTACTAAAATGTTGGCTCTGGCTACGCCTCTGCAGTCTTGACTAGTTGTGTTATTTTGTACTATTAGATACACTATAACCACATACATTAACAGATGTTGTCCAACGTTCTTTATAGTTCCAATTTATAATATGAAGTAACCTCCGCATTGACTATACAAATTACGGGCCGTCAGTATAAAGATGAGAATCCACAGATACACTCTGGTGTTTACTGTCCATTGTTCGCTAGAATATATTGTAGATAAGGTATGTTTTATATTATGTACTGCTATAGTTCTAACTATATATTATTATGCTCAGGTAACTTCACCTTGCATTCAACAGCATCCGCCACCTTTAGACTGCGTTCTTGTAATCCAGTGATGAGCAAGATAGACTATACACAACATCTTTGATAATTATGGTGGCAGTAATGTGGGTGACTCTAATTACGCAAATTACAATGGATCAACTTGTATGCACTGCTAGTTTCACATAGGACGAGACTTTGGAGACTAGAGTGCTTTAACATTTATATCCTGGTTCTAAAAACGTTATATTTATTTAACTCACTGAGTTCATTTCATTTTAAAATACCAATAATTATATTCATCTTTGCTTAGAAGACTATAGTTACGTTTAATACGGTGCTTTCCGATGGTAATATAGCTTTTGTTATGAAATATTATAAACTAAAGAGATTGCGATTTGCTTTTATTGCGGTTCAACTATACTTGTAAAGAAGACACGAGAAATAAAAAGACGCTTTTTGTCACTAGGTGATCTAGCCACCTGTTTATTAACATGTTGATATGCATAAAATGTGGTAATATTAGACATATTTGCACTATTTGAGTTTTAGCATACTGTGTTTAAAACTTTTATGTCTTATAGAATATTATCGATGAAGAAATCAATGCATTAATCTTTGAGCGGTTTTCGATTTTTTCGGGGTTTTGTTTAAACTATGCAAATGCGTCACATATAATCTAGGCCGATGAATCGGTTAATATGCTACGATAGTCCATACACAGATGCTCCACAATTTTGTTATGTTTTGTAATATTATGTGACAAATAATTGTATAAAATCTGCGAACAACAATATGTATAGTTAGTAATAATAATATTATCGAAACTATTAGATTCTGTGGAAATAACTCGCATAATATATTTTATAAACGTCTACAAACTTTTATATTCTCAGGGTAAACTAGGAATGTATCTCATATCTATACAATTTAATTCATAATATTGACATAATGCAATTTGTGTTTATAAATTATTTACTACTATTATACTAATACTTCTTCTATTGTTAATAAATACATACTGTCTGTACAATTTGTTTCTGTATGCTTCATAATGGTCATATATACTATAGGCCTATTATTGGCTAAAATGTATCATCTCATTTCTGGTCGACTATATTATAACGACATCTCCTTATAAATGGTAGCTTATGACTATTTTAGTCATTCGTTGCTATCGTAACGAGGTCACTAAACTGCTTATGAAAAAACACTAGATTTTCTGCGACACAAGCTAAGTTGTAGATGTATCAATGTATGCATAATGTACACTGGTTAATGTGAATTTTACATAATATTATGATTCCCCTTTAAAAAATACTTTAAGAAATGTTTATTGCAGTATTTGATTAATAACCGTATGATGCTAAATTACTTTTATTTCTTTATAAATGTTTAGTCATCATTACTATTGTCAATTAAACATTCAATAATAGAATTTACAATAAATTATAAAAAAATAAGGTAAATAATGATTAATTTTGTTTGACTCTTTAGAAAGAAGCCTCAGGGGAGGGGGGGGGTTCAATTGACCTACCGATGTTTGATCGATCACTGCTGAAAATCTATTGAGGTTTTTAGTATTTACCAAATTCTTAATAAACTTTTTCTTCCATATATTTTCATATAATATATTGGAGAACTTGAAACCGTATAGTAAAACATGACACAAATCGATCTAAAAATATCCTTTTCAGACATGTAATTTGTCTAAATCAAAAAGTATTTAAGCATCAAGGCTGAAATTTTCATTAATCACTCACATCATTATATTTTTTCAGCTAAATAATTTGTTTGTTGCTTACTGACAACTATTATGATGTCACATAAGTATTAAATAATTAAAGATGCGATTGATTATGATGAATTTTAGGGGAACAAATTTGTATATATTTTGAATTGTTGAATATTTAATTATTTGTGATTTATGTATATTCCTTTGACATTTGTGTGCAAGTTCCTGTTGGTGCTTCTAAAAGAAAATTTCATAAAATTTTATACAGTGGATTTGTAACACATTCAAATCTCCTCAGATCTTATATTATCGCGTATATATTTATTGTTATAGATATCATTATTATTGACTAATCGAGAGTCTTAGCAAGCATACTTAGAATAACTAGAAATAGTTAGGGATCAATTATGTCAGTATAATATTGTAGGATATTCATTTTTCTTTTCTAAAAGTTAGATAACTTTCATTATGCTTTATTAAATGCGTTGAATCGGTATATTATTTCAAAGCACATAGCATCTAGTAGGCTACATGATAAACTTTATGATCTCAATTTCAATATATAATTATCAGAAAAAAGTTGATAAATTTTAGGATGGCAGTCTTGGTTCACCGACAACCTTAAGTATGCTGAGTCAGAGTGACCCCATTGGTTATGATCAGAAAATGCGATAGATTCGGTCGGTACTACTGCATTGGTTACTGTGGGAAGGGGAGGGGAAGAAAGTGTGCGGAGGTACCGAATCTAAATATCATCTTCTTATTATTATAACTAATCGAAATTTCAAAACAATATTTATGTTCTTGTCTTTCCATACACTATTTTAATATATAAACTAGTTTTCATGCTATGAAACCTCTCCAGTGATTTATTTCACCATTCAGTATATTGAATGTATAGAATTGACAGCAGTTTGCAATTTTCAATTTAACTATCCAATGATTATGCAGATAGACGAACTATGCGCATATCATGTAAGAAAATGTACATTTTTGTCAAAATTCGATATTGCTTTTAATAAAATGATCTAATTCAAGAATTTTTCGAAGGATGTTTTTAAGAAATAACAGAAAACATTTCACCATTAAATAATCTATTTTTTAGAATACCCCAAAATTTTTATTTAAACATGTTTTTTATTACCAGTTAAACACATTTTAGGGTATGAACATTTTTTAATTTAAGAACCCCACCGCCCATCCATCCCACAAATGTTCCTGGCATTGAAGCTGTGGTGCACAAAGTTAGAGGAGTTTCCATAATATTTGTCGAAAAATGTATTTGTAGCGATTTATGTAAGTGTGACATTAAGAATATTGAATTTACCTCCCAGCGATGTCTTTAAGATTTTAATTTTGAAATTCCGACTGAAATTCCATTCTAGGAGTCTGTCCGAAAAATGAAGTATTTATTTTGCATATTTGCAAAATGGAATTCAATATATAGCTAACTATTTTTAATAAAAATATGTAGTAAGCAAAATAAATTTCCATAATAAAATTCAACGTAATACTCGGATCCGGTATAATGTCATCGCTCGTGCCAACCCCCCAACGGTCCTCCGAGACAGACAGGACCTAAAGGCCCTACGACATGAGCACGCGGTGTCCCTGGAGCGGCTCCGCTCGGCTCGCGCCCAGGAGGAGGAGGCGATGGCCCAGAGTCAGCCCACGGCCAGCTCCATTCGGGCCATGATGGACCAGATGGCGGCCAGCAAGCGGGAACTCGAGGGGCTGCAGTCGCGGGTCAGCTCGGAGCACGACGGCCGGGTTGGGCAGCGAGAGGCCTCCGTCAGGTCGAGGGAGGAGCAGGCCAGAGCCATGGAGGAGCGGCTACGGCAGCAGGTTAGACCGGGGACGGGAGTGGTTCGTAGGAGGGGCTGAAATCTGGTAGTGTCGTTGGAATTTCATCATGAAAAATGTTATCTGTTTTTATTTTAGAATAATATGTTCATTTGTAGGTCTATCTATTTTACTTCCCTGATTATTTGTTTTGAAAGTTTTATTTATTGGTACTACTTTTTAATGAAACGAACATTTGAAGTCATATAATAGTTAATTGAATGTCGTAGTTGGGTTGGGTTGGATCAGGCGGGATCCCCGTCAGAGGAGCAGATACGAGGCCACCGCCACGGAGTCCTCCGCCAATACGGCCAAGGGAGGCCTCCCCACCCCGAACACTCCTAGCCGCAAGTTAAGGTGCGACGCACACTCTTGGAGCCAATGCTCTAGAGTTTCCTCCTCCTCTTCGCAATGAGGACATGTAGGAGGCACTCCCCGCGCCCATGCGAGCTCGGTACGCCGCCAACACACGCAATGCCCTCTCCGGAGCTGCGCAATCATTGTCTCAGTGCGCCGCGGAAAGCCCGCCGGTCGTGGCGTGACGGTGAACACGAGGCGAGTGCGCTCATGGGCCGACCTGGAGTCAACGACTGGCCTCCTAATGAGGGACCTGGCCGCTCTGAAAGTCACCGGGGCAGGGTCTTGCGACCCATCATCATTCCGCGGGCCGATAGCAGCCTCCCGGGCCTCCCTGTGCACTGCTTCATTACCATGAATTTTGCAGTGACTAGGGATCCACCGGAAGACCACCGTGCCATCTACCCGCATCAAAGAAGATCTCACTGAACCCATATCTGGGTTACAGCAAAACGTCACGCTGCTCAAAGCAGTCAAGGCGGACTTACTATCAGAGCAGATCAAATACCGACCTCCCCGACTTTCAGTCCCAAGCCATCTCACCGCCAGTCCCAAGGCGCTCACCTTCGTCTCAAAGGACGAAGTGAACTCCGCACCCCTCAACCGACGGGTTGCCACAATGGTCAGATTTTCATCTGGCCCACTCGTGACTACCGCAGCACTACCCCCGCGCCGCACACCACT
>JAUZND010002761.1:0-12660 GCA_034780555.1 Coelogynopora nodosa
TGACATTAACTGATTAGCTTATATTATTATAACACAATAAGACTTTACAGTAAAAGTGTTTCCATTACACCTGTAATGTAGAATAGATACTCATTACTCCGATAGCAAAGGAAATTTGTGCGGAGCGCAAAATGTTTTGGAATTACAATTCATTTTAACACTAAATAAAATATAATTCTGAGAACCATTCTCCGTCCAAGAAATTATCCAATTACCCCCCCCCCCCCCCCCCATACCCCTATTAAAAAATAATGTCAACTTGTCAATCTCAAAAATGATCAAAATTCCTCTCAAATTTCAGGAATTCCTTAATTTCTTGTTATTGGAGATGGCTATGAGCATGATGAACGCCGCACGACTGTTACCGTTTGCTAACAGCACGGCTTTTGTAACAGTTCACTTCAGCTTGCCTGAAAATGGGACGTTTTCTGTCCTGCTAAAATATATTTCGATTTATTATTTATATGTAAACCAAGGCATGGCCATACATTACTCTTTTGTCTGTATTGTCATGTTTATATATTCGGAATATTTGATATATGATTCTAAACGTCCCGAGCCTTGCGTGTCTTAAATAAAGTGGCCATTTGGTAGGAAATGAAATGTCGCGATATTTATTATTCTATACCTGTTGTCCTGTTATGTTAACTATAAAGTGACTATAAAGTGATACCACCCGTTATTATAATTCTCTCACACATAGTGAAAATGTCCGTCACTGCATACTAAACATATGAAATTATACAGTCATGTGTTGCTAAGGGAAGAGCAACAAACCCTATTTTTTCCAACTAATTATTTCGCCCAATAATTGGTTTGAAGAATGGCATAGAAATTGTGTTAAAGAGGCCCCTTCTACTTCTATATATGGTTCCACAATGGAAGGACAAATTCATTGTCAAAAACAAACGGTTAATTAGGCATTGTTTTCAGCATTTTATGGTTAACGTAACAGAGTGTACAGTGGATGTTACTGTGAGAGATTTTCTTTAGAATTTCTTTAATCAATACGTTCACAGTAAAACTGAAGAAAAAAACTGCTTGTACGTGTCTGGTGGATTTGGAATCAAATAGGAGGCTAATGTTTCATGTCATTCAGAAATATCAAACTCACAGTTCTGTTATATATAAGCTAACCCAAAATATTTTAAAGTGGGGCTGATGTTAAATTAAGAACGACAAAATTTAGATTGTTATATCATATTTATATATTTATATTTAATCATGCATATATGAACCATCAGTAACAAATACGCATACGCTATATTGATTATTAAAACACCCAACGTGTGCATTAAAGTATTCATCATTTTGAAGTAAGATAGCAAAAGTTGTTACGCCATTTTTGCTGTGCACAAACAGTAGAAAGTTTCGATGATGGCGGAATGTTCAGAATCTGGTTCCTTTAACTATTCAACCTAGATACAGTATAGACAGTGGGTGTCTCTGCATTGTTCATAAGTTGACCAGTGCCTGGATGTGTACAACAGAACTTTCGGGAAATCTAATATTTAAAGGCAAAACAGCCAGGAATAATTCCTCTAATGAGCACAACAGAAACGGCGGATTATTTCAGTAAAGTGATTTTGACAATTAATCTATTTAGTGACACCTTAACTTGAGGTTTACTTGAGGAAGGAAAGAGATAGGAATGAGAAAGAACAAAATTGAACTGTTCAATTTTTGATTGACTCTTTTATTGAGGAGGAGTGTACACATACACCCAGCCTACAAGAGAAGAGAATATTATGGTAGCAACTAAAAAAATTGTAATCACTTTTTTGAAGGTGGAAACAGAAGGAAAAAACATACAGACGATCAGTTGCCTGACAGAAAGAGAAATAAATTCGTCAAAACTTTTTTTCATTCCCACTCAGCCGGAAATGAAATCGAAAAACGTAATTAAGTGATGTTGACTCGTGTATACTGCAGAACAGAACAGTTCGACTATATTATTTGCACCGAGTAGTGACCTAACAAGGGAGGGAGTCATTTCACGCCCAAAGTTTAAGTAAGTGAGCCAATGTGCACTTAAGATACCTCAACATATAATACATTAGAAACAGTCATCAACATGTATGAATAGTAAAAGTGTGCTGCTCTAGACCTGGAGCTCAGTTTGGGTTTCATAATCTACTTTTTTTGTCAAGAAAGCGTCGCTCACACCGGAAGCGGGAATAATAATGCTGTCGCGATGGTGCCACTGTTCCCCTCCACAGCTGTGTTCTTTTTTGTATGTCAATCACAAACGGTGGATAGAGATTTATTGTAAGGACACCACTAAAACCAGAGAACGTGGATTTAATAAAAGGGATCGTGAAATGAAGCTGCGTACCACACATATAAGTTTTAGTTTAAATTATTAAATTCGTTTCTACTGCTTTAATAATTGACTATTGAAGCACCAATTGAACCGATTATTCTGAAATTTTCAGTAGCTGACTAATTTTTAACGCATTTTCGATTCCAAGTATTTTCATGGAATATACTGTGGAGGGGTTGATGGCATAATAAATGCCTAACGATGAGCTAAAAGTAAACTTTTTTAAGAATTTTAAAAAGTTTGTATATAACCACACATATACAATATAAGCTGGTTCTTTAGTCACTCACACCTCAAGTTATAAACATTCTGCTGAATATATTGTCTGCCGATCCTACTCACACCTGTTATGATGCCATAAGTGGTCAGAAATGTACAAAAAACGGTATTTTTTAAAATACCCCCACCCCCCTCTACGTAGCAAACCCTACAAAATATGTCCACGTACGAAGGGTTAAGGAAAACGAAAAACCATTATAATTATTGTTTTTAATCCTGCATTTTGCTTCAAACTACTTATTTGTGCTTCAATACTAGTAGTATGTCTTCAATACTAGTAGTATGTCTTCAATACTAGTAGTATGTCTTCAATACCAGTAGTATGTCTTCAATACTAGTAGTATATCGTACGTTTTATATACGTTTAATTTAAATATATAAATATTCACAAATAACACAACTGTTAAAAAATCGTTCTTTTTTAAAACATTATTTCTAAATCAATTTCTTTACAAAAAAGATAGAGAACGTTTCGTGCAAAAAAAGTAAACTTCGTTATTGAGAACTTTACTTTTGATAAACTTTCAATAACTATATACTACATACAGTTTACTGACTAATTAATATTCAGCAAAACAAAACAAAAGTCTAATTTTAGAATATCGTTCCTGTCAGCTCTATAAGACTGTCAAACGAAATTCAGATTGATTAACCTCAACTGGGTGACTAGGCCTATATAGACGACCACACGAACCACAAGGTGTCTCTATATTGAATTAGATCCAATTATGATCCCGGCAAGCCTAGTTCACAGTGATCGTCAAAACAACCCGCCTATTATACAGCTGTCTATATGAACTGGTACACCTGCATCTTATCAGCTGTGTCATTTATTCGCAACTTTGCGGCAGAACGAAGCCTTGTATGACGTCAGAAAGCAAACTATTAAAACAGAAAGGCTATTTGAATAATGAATCGGGGCTATATAATGCATAGCGACTGATATTAGTTTATATTATCAAGACAATATGAGCTTTGAATACAATCAAAGGCACTGATTTAATCAGAGCATATAAATCTAAAAATACATTCCAACATATATACATCATCTTCAGGGAAATAGTGTTGTGAATATAACCCATTTACGGCCGGCTTGTCCACATAAAGCGGGCGATAGTGCGATAATTAATAATAATGTAATTCCACTCATAATAAAACAAGAGGCAAGTTCAAATCATGACGAATTGCATGACGTATTAGTTATGTTTTATGTGTTGTGTTACACCGAATCTTCCCACGGAGGAGGGGGGTAACTGACCTAACTGATAGCTATTATTATGACGTCATTAATCACAAATCAGTCTCTATATCTAATGCGTTATAATTAACCTATTCTGTCGTTAACTAGACAGCGAGCCAAGTATCTGATTATTGCAGAATTGATCACCGTGAAAAACTACACTATAATATATACTAAATTGGTAAACAATATATATCTATATTTAAGCTAAATTCTGGTGTTAAATACTGTCCAGCTGAATCGGCTACGAAAAGCGTCTACCGTTTGGTTAAATAATACATCCTCTTTAACAAACTCTTCTCTTTATCTAAAATATATCGATTTGACTATTGATCGTTTTTTAAGTTTGGGTGAAGTTCTTCTCTAAATTCTGTCGTATTAAACACATTCATTTCGTACGAAGCAGTTGAACTGCCGTCGACTATATTTCTAATAACTTTATTCTTTCTAAATATTGTGGCTGATAAGAAATCATATTCCACCACAAACAGCTTAACAAATAACGCGATAGACTGTGAACGGGGCAGAGAATCCCACAAACTAGAAACGTATTGCTGAAACCATAGAAACGGTTGGACTACCTGTTCTCGGCCATCTCCGGATTGCCATGGTTGCAGGTCATGAGGCCCATGTGAATGCGGCAGTGGTTGATCATCCGACGGATCGCGTAGAGTTTATCCTCCTGCTTGAACTTCGTGAAGGCGATCTTGAAGAAGGCCTCGAGGAAGGCCTGATAACAGAGTCCTGAAAGCAAGGTGGTACATCCGCCGGGGGGTCTTGGGTCATCAAATGTTTAAAAAAATGTAAACATTTTAGAAAAATGTTTGAGCGTCCGGATTTATTGCCGATTTGTCCGGATTTCTAATCAATTAGCCAATTTTTTTTAATTCGAGGCTATTTATAATGTTGGAAACAATCGGAACGATTGAAATTAACTTTAAACAATTCCAAAAATATACCTACAACCCCCTCCCGACGGATATACTATTTCATTGTGTTTTCGGAAAGTTAGACATTTAGTCAATTTTATTTGAAATACATCTAAATATCAGGTTCAACTTTTGGGGGGAAGTTAGCTAAAAATTTTACAGTTAAGAAAAGACGGGAAACTACAGCCCTGGTCGAATTGCATATTTCTGCAAATCTGTTTTACAAAAAACGCATATTTATATGTCCCCCCCCACCCCCCTCATACCCCTATGTTTTATTGCATTTTTTAACGAATCTCGAGACATCAAGAAATCTTTTCTAAATCCGGACAAAAGCAGGACAATCAGGTAACTTTGTACAGATCAGATATGAACCAACCTTGTGTTGAGACGAGGAGGGTCAATTGGAGCTATAAAACATACTTGTTCTGGGAAAACTAGGTGGTTGGTTGCCTCTATGAACACAATTCCGACTTTTCTGGCCATGTTAAGAAATATAATTTGAATTTAATATTTGATGATATAGATGGTTTCAGAAAACGATGACAACAAACTATTAAATCTATTTGAAATTAACGCATTTTATTCAATCAATTTTATCGATTTCATTCAATACATTTCTTCTGCCTTATAGACATTAACTATATCATATAAAATACATCTAGTAAACAATATTAATAATTTACACACAATTTGTAATATCGATACATTCATGATATTATTACTGCACTATACTAAAACGTATTCTTTAAAACAGTCTTTTATAAAATCACTTCATCCTTATCTTATAAAATGGGCAATAAAAGCCACTATCATTTTAGTTTACAATAAATTTCAATAAATTATATTGTATTTCGACTGCCATAAAAACAAATGTAATAATTTACACTTGAGTATACTCTAGTATATGTCTATACGACCTAAACGACCTATAGGTCGATTTATTCAGTTAAACTGAGCGCAGCTTAATCATCTTAGCTTAGCGATATAAATCCCGTTTGTTCTATTCTTACTTATACCTTACTCTATCATTTATTCATTTCGAAAACAATCACACCTTTCAGGATGTTTGTGGAAAATAGATACGAAAAGCTCAAAACAAAATGCTTTATAGAACTATAATACAATAAGGAACACCTAAATGTTCAACATTTATTCGACTCGTCTCCTACAATATTTTTATTCAATACATTGTGCTTTTAATTAAAAACAGATGCATAATATCAAAACTAAAGACATGATTTACCAGTTGGGTAAAAAATAAAACTATAAAACAAATTATACAATCATTTAAATATGTGAAACATCGAGATTATAAATCACAAGTATACTGTTGGTATATATAAACGGGAATTCTTTTTGTGTGAATATTTATGGACCATTCTAACGTATTGTTAAAGAAATAGTGCGCAGTATTATATCAAAATTATTAAATCGATTATCCGATAATTAATTAATTTACATGAACCAATACTGTATAAATATTGATTAATATTTTAAAAAATTCTTTAACATATCAAATTTAACGCAAATTATTTAAATCTTTATATTTAAAGTAGTTATTTTGTTTTTCGCATATGTTTCGTTTTGTACACATAACGAAAACACATTTGGCATTTTTACCCAATATTAATAATTAATTAAACATCTATAACAAGAACAGAAAATAATAACGCTTAACACAAAACTTAGACTGTTTAAAGTAGCTATATATAAGAAATCTCACCAATGAAAGGACACTGAGTTCTAGTAAAAAAAAAAGTGTTGAACAATAAAAAAAAATTGTTTATCCATCATCGATCCAATGGCACATCAAACTTTGCATTTTACAAATATAAAACACTGAGAATTATCTATAAATGGTTCAGTGGAACGTTTTGTTTGCGTCTGAATCTTGAAATATGTGTGCCAAGCAGGGTGTAGAATGCATTGCGATGAAGAAGTGTAGGAGTCATCAATTCTGGACAGATTTCAATTCACGACTTTTGAAACTCTTGAAGCAATAATTATATATATATATCACCTTTTCAGAATTGACACTATAGCACAGAATTAATGCCTTTTAAAATTATCCAATCAGAATACTTGAAATAGAAATGATGCGCGCATTTTAAATTTAAGACAATTTCGAATAAAATTGATTTCATTTAATAAGTATGAATCACTCGATCAAAAATTGAATTCTTTATGTCATAATATTTCTAAACTAATAATATTAAAGTATTAAACAAATGTTTTTTTTAAATTTCGTTGAAAAAATTGATTACATTTATTTATTTTTTCTTCAATTGAGTCAGAAGCAAAAGTGTCCAGAAGTTATGATTGATTGTTCATATCGTCAATATTTATAATGTATACCTTCTTCGTCTTTGGGTTTTTTAACTAAAACAAGGAATCATTTGCAACGATGAACAAAACAGCCTTTTTAAATTTAATATAATCTATAAATTCAAAAATGGAATTCAATTAAACAATAGCTCAAATAAATGTTATAATGACATAATTTCATTAGTTTATAAACAAACTATATATTTTAAATATACCGAATCCAGCATGGTAAGTGATTTATGACACATTGGTTTGTACAAAAAACAAATAAAATCGATTAGATAATATGTTGATAAACAAAAAGGTATACGAAAAGTGTAAAAGGAGAAAATGAAAACCTGGAAAGCGGAAATCCTAAATGTATCGTTGGGGTGGAGTAAGATTCCGTTAAAATGAGACAAACAGTGTAACAGATACTATTGTATATTAATTGATTATTGATTTCGCAGTAAGCGAGTATCTGTAACCAACATATATATTAATTGTTTATTGATTTCGCAGTAAGCGAGTATCTGCAACCAACATGTATATTAATTGTTTATTGATTTCGCAGTAGGCGAGTATCTGTAACCAACATATATATTAATTGTTTATTGATTTCGCAGTAGGCGAGTATCTGTAACCAACATATATATTAATTGATTATTGATTTCGCAGTAAGCGAGGTAACCAACATGTATATTCCATTTTAATCCGAGCAATTGCCTTCCTAGAAAATTACTCTATGTATCTTATGAGTTGTATAAATAAATATATCATATGCAGGGTATGTATGCCTTCTTTAAATGTGTACAATAAATAGTGATATGTGAGGAAGAATATATAGGAAATGAAAGGCGTATTGATTTGCAGAGTGTATACAGGTGAATCGGCGGATCTAATTGAGAACGTCACTTGTTAACTTGAAGAATTATTCTGAAAATCTGACCAACTTATTAAAATAATATTTGAATGGATCACTTATCTAATATATTATATCACCAATTTATATCCATAAACATTCCATAAATATAGAAGCACGACTTTCACAATGAAAAGGTTGCAGGACAAAGTGTCCAGCATCAGGGGGGGGGGGGGCTGTTGCCTACCTGATCCACCGTCCTGATAGATGTACTCCCAGCGTCGCTGCAGATCGATGAAAATGATGTCGATTGTGGCACTGCTGAAGCCCAGTTGTGACAGTTGGCACTTCCTGATGATGAACAGAGGCGATGACGGTTTTTGACATACACAGTGGCAATGCTGGCAAAATATTATCATTGAAAAAGACAAATTATAGAAGGTACTACTTAAATTGACTAAAAATACAGTACAGCAGAGGCTTCAAGTTAAACGAAGAACTTATGAATAAAAATCTGTGACACTAACAATAAAACATAAACGAAAAATATAGATTAAAATAAAAAATAATTGATATATCGGCGCTTTAGTAAACAAAAGAATGAATTTAATTAGTTAAAAAATATAGAATTTGTCTGAAATACACGAGTGGTCTAGTAACGGACTGAGTAAACAAACTCTCCGTCAATGTATATAAACGAAAACATGGGACGGAGTGGCCAGTGAGGTCAATATTGGATGTACCAGGTTGCTCTGGGGACCGTGAGGCCGGTAAACATCAGCCCCACTAATCCGCGATACCAATAATCCAATAAGTTCAGGGGCCGTGGTATGGAGATAAACTTTACATTTGTAAACTTCTAACCGCAATTACTTAGTGTGAAGCGCCTTAAACTAATGTTTGATATGCACGCAACAAATCCAATTGTGGAATTCTTAACGTAGACTTCTACAAATCTAACAGCGATAGTTTGTTTCATAGTGAGCCCTTTTGATTTGTTCGCTCACTGCAAAGCTGTATGAGTTAACCAATTCAGCCCGGTGTCACGTATGTGTATATTGTAGATGACATGAACATAATTGAATAGTCGCATACAACTTATTTTTATTGGAACGCATTGTTATCGGGAGATAAGTGAGCAGGCAGCTATTGTTTGTTCCCGACCGATGCATACAGGGTGCTCTGCGTTACTGGCTGCCAGAGAGCCTTCTCTCTCTCCCCTGTGTGGGTATGAAAGAATGATGTCTCACCAATTATTATAGTGTTACTCTATAATGGATTCCATCCTCATTTTGTTTAATATAACAGTATATATGTAAGATTAGCTTTTAATAATTTTTAATAATAATATCTGCCTGAATTTCTACTTAATTTTTGTTAGTTGCATTATGTCTAACTTTTCAAATAACAAATACATTGAGTTGAGTCCTGACGGTTGGAGTCGATATCTTTTGTCAACTAAATAAAGCCCAAAATACGCAGAAATTATAGATAAAATCAATTACTCAGAATCCCACAGTAAAAACTGAAAACTGCACCCGCCTGACCCATGCCCTAATTTAATAGAAGCAAGGATGCGGGTGGAAAATACATACTGTATGACATGGTATGACTGTGTTACTTTAGTAATTAATAAGACAGGAGATAATAAACGGCAATCTATGGCGTCTTTGGGAGCGAGTGTTTCATACATATAAAGCGCGGTACTTGCTGAAAGAATAACAAAGTACCCTTTTATGGCGCGTTTGGTGATATATGGAGCGATGTGTAGAGAGGGAAACTATAATACGGAGAATGAAGTGAACACAACTGTGAGTTGGGTGTGTTTCGTATTCCATAAATTGCGTTTCGTCAATTCTGCCCTGTTCTGTGACATCGTTAGACAGATATGGTGATGATGAACAGTTATTAAAAGCAGCGCTATTAAAGTGTTGCCAAGTTCTGGTGGAGAACATATATCACCAAATATAGTTCACCCCAAAAATGTCGGTGGCCATAGGAACGGAGATATTATGTGATTTTATAATTTACAAGAAAGGGAACACTGTTACAAAATATGCGTATAGTGATCGCTCAGAAAAAGACGTTCTTCTAACGCAGCGCAGAATGGAAAAAGTAACAAGAGCTGATAGAAAGTAGGAATAGTAGAATATTTGTAATAAACAAGATTTAGAAGAAATAAAAAAACGAAAAAGGTTTTATGAATCCTTCAATTGTTACATTTATTTGGCATGTTTCGGTTAAACTATAAACAACGAAAACGAAAGTAAACAAAACATATTTAAAATAATTCAGACAAACACGCGGAGATACAGATCGAATTATGATGACGAATACTGAGTCAGATTACAATTATAGAGAAAAAGGAAGAACCAGAATTAGACAAGGAAAGATTAAAGAAAGGAACATTACACATTATATCGAGAGAGAGCTTCTTTAATGGTTAATTATTTACATTTACTTCCAAACTTATTTTTGAACTACTACACATCGAACTGTTTCATTAGGTATACAACAGATTAACTATAACACACTTCAAGACACAATCAAAGGAGTATTCATTTCATTCAAACTAAATATACTTAGCCATAAGAATGTGTAGTTTTTACGAAAACATTCTGTGTTTAATAACTGTCATGTCACGAATTTATATTGAGCGAAGAGAAGACAGAAAACTAACTAATACCAAACCGAGAATTATAACACCGATTATTATGAATATGACTTAACTTTAATTAGTTCAAAATGAATACGACTTATCTATAATCAGTTTATTATGAATAAGACTTAACTTTAATTAATTCAAAATGAATACGACTTAACTATAATATGTTTATTATGAATATGACTTAACTACAATCAGTTTATTATGAATATGACTTAACTATAATATGTTTATGAATACGAATTAACTGTAATCAGTTTATTATGAATATGACTTAACTACAATCAGTTTATTATGAATATGACTTAACTATAATATTTTTATAATGAATACGACTTAACCTTAATCAGTTTATTATGAATATGACTTAACTATAATTAGTTTATTGTCAATACAGCGCGCGACGATCACTGAATAATTCAGATTATTAAAGAAAAGTTCGTGAATAATTTAACATATAACGGGTACATCAAAAAGAACTCTATTGTGTGCTGCATTTTCGAATCCGCAGTCTATTTGAAGGTATAAGGGGGTATGATAATGTCAATATCTAATGGAAACATGTTTTGTACCAAACATATTAATTCCTAAAAATTGTGCATTTTGAACAAATTTAGATAAAATGAGGCAATAATGTATGTTCAATGTTTGTTAAATTTTTGTAACAGTATTATTAGAATTCAGAAATCCACATAATTAATTATTTCAGAGGTTTTTTGAATACTTTTTTCCATTTTCGTTTTCGAGGGGTTTCGGGAGGAAACCTCAAAAAGGGAATTTCAATCATTTTTGAGGGTCTCTAGGAAATGTGAAAGTATCATTCCAACTAAAAGACAAATTATAACTCAGATATAAGACTCATCAGATCTCAAATCTCAAAGCAGTCAGAGTTGAAAATGCAGCGTAACAAATATCTCGAAAGGGCCATATTATTTATTTGAAAAATTTAAAACATAAACTATTTCAAATTAATAAATATCTAACTCCTTTGAAGCTGACGTTGTTTTTGAAAAACAATTGCTTACAGAACATTTAAAGTACACATCGGGCGGGCAAATACATATATTATTTAACTTAATAATTTACCGTTTCTATAGCAACCCAATGAGAAAACAATATACATTTCAGTGACTTATCCAGGGAGAGTGCATCTAGCAGTGGCATGGATACAGTCATCAACATAGCTGTGGCGGACATTAATCATAACTATATATCTTCATAATTAATAGTTAATTGATATTCCGGAAGTGAGATTAATGAACACTGCTGGCGGAAGTGAGGAACAGAAAGTCAGAGAAGCACAACATCGATGTTGTATCCAATATAATCCTTGTGTAGCCAAGAGAACGAACGTTGGGAGGGGGGGGGGTGGGGGGGGTTGCATCATCTCCTAGAAACGGTGCTTACTTGCACTTCACCTGCAACCAATGGCAACCATCCACATTGTCAACAAACGTGTCAGGAAATGATGGGAAGGGTTTTCCGTCTAATGGTGGGTAACCGTCTTGTTCCACTTGTTAGTATATATGTATATATATATACAGTACACAGTACTGGCGGATATGAGGCTGTGTTGGGTTCATTCTGAGCCAGTTATTGACGACGATCAAGTAATTATGAAGTCGGCATTGTCGTTCGTCTGCTTAATTAGAATAATGGTAGCCCAGCGCTCCCTATGTTAACATAATAACAAGGCTGGAAGCACTCCGTTCAACTTGTTATAGAATATTACAAATTAGCCTGATCGTTAGGATAGAATGGAATAAAATAATTTCAATAATAGAAATATAAAACACAATACAACGGATAATAAATGGATTAAATAATTAATGAATGGATAATAATCTAGAATGTTTGTAACAAATGTGCTAAAATGGATGTTAATTATTAATTATAAATAATTATAAATGTCTATATCTATTTAATATATGAAAATACAATACAATATGCACGGTACCAATTTACACTATAAATTACATTAATAGTATATTACGCCACGCGAATTGATGGTTTTTACTCACGCTAATTTATTTTTGCTCACGCGGCCGAAGGCCA
>JAUZND010002762.1:0-12659 GCA_034780555.1 Coelogynopora nodosa
AGGTGGTTAAGCTTTCTATCTAGTAAATGATAAATCAGTACCTAATCATATTGGTCGTTGATTAAAAAGTTAAAAAATCCAAATAAACGGGGGGGTTACCTATTTTTGACACTAAATAAATTAAAGGGGTGTGGGGGTTACGTTTATTTGGCACGCTAGAGTATATATACTTTATGAGAATGTGGCCCACCCCAACAACAGCGGATAGTACCCTCACTCTGTGTCATGTAGTTTTGGTCGACGGCCACGAAGCCCGAAGACTGAGCGTGGGGGGAGCTGGCGCCCACGGGGTGGCCCAGTGGGAGCGGTATCTGGGGCACCAGCGGATTCACGTGGTTGGGGTTGGGCCGGGGGGGCAGGTCGGAGATGATGGAGCTGGACCGCGGGGTGGAGGGGGGCGCTTCGGAGGGGGGCGGTGGGATGGCCTGCAAATGAAAGGTTAATGATGTTTAACAATAAGATGCAAACAAAGCTCCTACTATGGAGAAATACAAATACAACAAGTCAGTGGTATACTCATATTAAAACAACAATCAGGAATGACCGAACTCCAGAATGGTTAAGTGAAAAGAATTTGTTATCTGGAATTTATAAAAACGTTGGTGTATAAAAGGTGACACTCTTTTTCTCTCATCGGCAGCTCTTTAAAGAGAGAATTTAAGTGGCATACCATATAAGGAAACAGAAAATACACAAGTAGACGAAGAGCATAGATGAGAAGAAAAAAAGTTTAAAGATAACTACATAGAGATGTGACGACAGAATGGAGTCTTGAAGTCAATAAAGTAATAAAGCAATACAACACGTCTGCTCACACTTTTTGAAAGGAGATACTTAATGTGAAATAAAAAGATGATATAAATATTATTTCCGCAACATTATTAACAGCAGGCACGACAAAGTAAAAAAAAAAAGTCGTGAGACAACACCGCCAAGAGGGGTATTTAAATATCAATATTTTTTTAGCAAACCAATCAGAAAGTAAAAATATTGTTTTTTCTAATATAATCATTTATAATGAAATTAATAATGAAAAAATATTAACAGACGAGTTTTTTTTGAAAAGTGAAATTGCATGTATACATTAAAACTATTATAGACAGTAGTCAAATAAGCAATTCTCAAAAAAACGCATAAAAACATGATGGAAGCCAATTCAAAAAGGATAAACATATCATATGCGAATTCCGGAATTGGGGTGAACAAAATGCTTTAAAATACAATTTAATCGACAAGTCAACAAGATTATCAAATTACTAAAAACACGTAAACATGTTTCATTTATAGAATGAATTTTGTCAGTAAACAGTGAGAGTATATTTAACATGTGCACGCTATTGTATAATATATAATGAGTGATGTGTACTAGTGTACTCAATGCTTACGCACATTGAATATTACTTGACGCAAAGTAAGCTAATAAAAAACATTAATATTGAATAATATAAAATTATAATGACACAAAACAACATTAAATTTTAAGAAATAAAGGCGCTATTACTGGACTAGGCTTTATATGGTAAAGATTAACACATCCTACAGTATGAATCCATATTCAAATCAGCCAATGAAAACCTGCAGCTGAACTGACCGGAAACGCCGGCGGTCCCCCCAAAGGCTAAAGGAAGGCATAGACAGTACCTGCAGCTGCAGCGGGTGCACCCCCCTGAGGAGGGGGACCTGGCGGCGCCGGCCGAAGTCCTCACTGTCCTCGGCCTCCTCCTCGAGTTCCTCATCTTCTTCGTCAGAGCAGAAGTCGGCGCCGAAGCTGTGTCGGTGGCGACGGTCGGTGGGCGGGACTCGATCGTCGTCCTCACCGCTACTCGTCAGGTCGTCTGGAGAAACAACGGTTTTAACAATAATAATTAGAGAGAACCCAATCTAAAAGATATGTCAAATCTGTACGCCATCCGACAACACATTTCACAAACATATCGAATGCTGTGTTGGTAAAAGAACTATATAATATATGATATGACACTGTTATAAACAATTTTAATGTTATAACTGTAATATATTTCACGCAATAAATTAATGATATACAAATGAGCCAGTTGTAAGCGATGTTAATTCTATACCTATTTATAAAATAAAAATTCTTTTGTGCATTACATGAAGTATCTCTTAAATAAAAAATAATTAGGAAGGTATTCTTGACATGTAACTACAGAAAAATGTAAAAATTACCCTTCATATAATGCTAAATCTGTGTCAAAATGTAATTAGATTGCTTGCGCGATAAGCTCTTAGCAATAAAAAGCGGATATTAATAATGTATTATTCTATTGTTTGCTCATGCGATATACCTTCCTTTGTCCCTTCATTTAGTGAGTCATTCAGTAGGTCACTGGTTAATATTACAAATACGGAAATAAAATAACTCGCACAGTTTGTGAAATTATGGAATAAGTATTCACCGCACATACTAAACACAAATACAAAAATAATAATTACTCATTGTCAATACATCAATGAAGACAATCAATGATTTTTTTGTAGGATTCTAAACACAGAAAGCAATTCTATTTTTATATTGAAATTGCATAAGCCTTCACAAATCGGCTAAAAATGCGGAACGATAATAACAATTCATGAAAAATTTATAAATTACATTCTATAATATAACAATAAATAGAACTGGTATGACGGATCCAAATATTTCACCCTAACTAAGTATCCTCTCAAACATATAAGCTCACAACAGCAATCGATATTATATACTGATAACAAATTGTGCAATATGTGATGTGTGCGTTATTCCTATAAAATGCAAAGTCAAGTGCTTTTTAAACAAAACTATGTTTTATATTGTAATATAGCTAGCTATATACTTATATGATGTAAGTTGTATAGACACCACGGAAAATCCGGATTGAAAAAACCTTTGATATTAGCACAATACAAAATGACTAGTCATATATCGATAAACAAACACACAAAAACAGACAAAGAACACTTAAATTGACAATATAATAAAACGTATTATGTGAATTTGTAAAAAATAAAACCCTGCTGTCCCATAATGATATATATATATAAAAAAATATACGGTGTTGATATCATTCATAATATACGCTTCAGAAAACTCACTCCCGCATTGTTGACTCCTTTTTATTAAAAGTACATTAGACTACACCAACAACTTCAAACCGTTTTATTATCCCATATGTTACCATCAGTATTTGAGAGACACTTATATAGATTATAATATATACAATATATTGCTAAATAAAACGATGTATTATAAGGTACCATTTAGAGAACGAAACGTATAGATGATATATTAATATAAAAATATGTAGTATAATCAAAAAAAATGCAAGACACTTTAAAAAGAAAATGCAATAGTATTGTAATTAGAACAACAGTTTTTAATATATTTTTTATATATAATAAAGGTTTAACAGCTTTTAAAGTATATGCTTATATATTGTGTAGACTTCATAGTAAGACATTTTCATACAAAAAATGTGTTAGAATACATTTTTAAGCACATACTTATCATGTTTTTTAACAGTGAAACTTTTTATTCATATTAAATATAGTATTGAATGCAAATGGAGAGGTATGGACAGCGCTGCTTCGTAATATAAGACTTATAGTCCGGTTGAAATAGCCCAAAAGATGGCATAACCTAGAAAAAATTAGTACAAAGCCGAACATTTGCATGAAAGATCACTATATGGACCGGAACAAAATATCCAAAAATCCGTTTTGGGGAAAAGACTTTTTTGTATTTTACATCTATTAAAGAATAGGAAAATTGTCTATTGTGTTGACTCAATTTTTGTGAAAATGCTCATTTTTAGAAAAATGAAACAATCTAATCATGCTTTCTCATATTTTTGAATGTACTGATACATATTATTTTGATCATAAAAATGTTTGCTATTTGTTACAAGTTAAACTAGAGTAAAGTATAATAATGTTTTCTTTCCAAAGACATTTGAATAATAGTTAGTTTTTGCTTATTTAGCCAATTTTGTATCTAAAATAGGGGTAGGAACTAATATTCAAACATACCTAGTGGGTAAATAAAATGATATATGCATCTAATTTTGCTAATATGTAGCAAACACTTATATTATCAAAATGATATGTAATATTGTATTCAAAAGTAGATTAAATTGTTTATTTTCCTAAAATGTGTATTATCACAAAAATTGAGTCAAAACCAAAGACAATTTTCCTATTCTTTAATATGTAAAATTACAAAAAAGCAATAACCTTTTTCAACAAAACGGATTTTAGTGGATTTTTTGGTATCTTGTTCCGGTCATGTACTGATGTTTCATGCAAATGTTCAGTTTTGTACTACTTTTGTCTAGGTCAACACCTAATTTGACTGACTTTGTATAACACATCAATTTATATAGTAATAAATAGATAGTCAATAATAGATTATCAGTAATGCTATAATAAATTGATCGATTCAAATATGCTTAACGGTAACTAATTTGAAAGGTTGCATTTATTGTCACGTCTTTATTGTATTAATGGATACCTCCCGAATTAAATAAATGAAGTAAACAACAAAAAATATAACACGATAATTAATTAAACCAATATACACATGTGTGAGTAGTCAGTAATGTATCATTTGAGTACTATTAATAAAATAAATATAGAATAAACACAATTAATATAAACAATTTATAAATCAATGATTAAAAATATACGTTGTTCACATTAAAAAGATTCAGAAAAATCTATTTTCAAATGCGACTAAAATACAATTAACTCTTTAGTTATAACATTAATGATCAGCAATTTCAAAATATGAATATAGCTAAATCGGAAAAATTTAATTACATTTAACTTGACATACTGTAATAAAATATTGGCCATTAATTACTATTAACTAATTATAATAATTAATTAGCTACGGATATTTAAAAAATATATATATACACACAGTTATTGGTGTCTAGAAATTAGCTAACGTTGCCTGTTTATTATTCATACAGCGTGGATTCTCCTACTCTTACTTAGCGTACATAATTTAAGGGAGCTCAAAGAGGGGGAGTAGGAGCCCCCCCCCTGGCTTCGCCGCCTATGGATTATAGCACACCCATACACATGATGATAAAAGCGATTGCATCATCCGAATTAAATAAAATCTGTATTTTATCAATATGCATGTGTATGTGTTTCTCATCGAAATACCACAATTTATTCCAACACATAGACTTAATTGGTAATAAAAAAAGTGTACAACGGATATATATTTAAAGTATTCTTAAATTGAGTCAATTGTGTCAATTAAGTAAATTGAAAAAATATATATATTTGAGTCGGAAGTATCGACTATTAAATTCAACATAGTCTAAATTTTATATAACAAAAACATATTATACTAAAAATAGGTGGTACAATAATCTTTCGACTAGCAAATGCAAACAACATTACAGTGTCAAATAGAAGTCAAGACTCATTGAATGAAATAATAATAATGAATGGCGATGCCACTGCAGTAGTAATAGTCACAGTTAGTAAATATAGAGGCTCATATAACAGAGGTAGTATAGAAATCAAATATTAGAACTAGAGAGAGGGCGTGGAATCGGACAGAGTTCGACATTGTTCTGTCGCTCAGGTCTACGAGAAGGGTTGAGCACATTCTAGTTTGCACAAAGCGTGCAACGCATAAAGATATAGCACCACTGAATGATATTTCAGACAAAAGAATGAAACGGAAAGAAAAAAAATAGCTAGGAGACGGTTACATAATCATTTCACACATCTTTGTTGTGTAAGGGTACCGTCAACATAGTACAAATGGAAAACTAAAAAATTAAATACATTGAATAAAATTGTATTAAGTCATAAACATTTTATATAAGACTTTTAAAATACACTTAAGTAAACAATATACCAGAGTCTTCGATAGAAAAGATAGGCGAACGCATTGTTTACTAATCATTTTTACAATTACTCAAAGTAGTAAATGAAGAGTTCTCAATAACATCAAAGAAATGGTTTCTATGTAAATGATTAAATCATTTTTAACACATTAAGCAGCGATTATTTCATAACGAACTGCAACATGTATTATCAGAGTAAAGTCACAAGCTAAAAGCGTGAATCTACATATTACTCACACTAGTGTTATACTTATTATGAAGTACCTAATTATTACATGTAATAAAGTATACCTGAATTTAATATTCTATATCTGTCTACATCTATCGCTGCTGCTAATCCTAAAAATCAAAGTTATCACCTGAATTTATTTACTTTATGCAATGAAGGATTTTATATATACTTTATGTAATATACTCTTAATGATCAAATTAATGATAGGCCTATAATAAACAACATAAAACTATTACCTATAGCGACAATATTATTCAGTTAAAACTTTAAATGTTCATTATGGAAATAATGCGTCACAATTGATTTAGATACAGTAAGTTGCAAGTTCTTTTTAAATGGATCGACTTCCTTTATTATCTTTTCAACATCGGTATCAACTATCCAACAAACAACACTCACCATGATCTCGGTAATCCTGGACAAGATGACGGGTTTCAGCTGCACTCGCTGGCACACCAGCCGCATTGTTATTGTTATATCGACCCGGCATGGTGCCAATGCCACTGCTCGTGGAGCCAGCACCGCCTGAATTAGTCGGTGGGATTCGTCGCTGTAGCTGCTCCAAGAAAGGAGCAGTCACGTCCTCCTCCCCGGCTGCTGTACCGCTTAGACCTTGAGTAGGCCTGAGAGGGTCATTGACGCTGCTGCCGCCATTACTCCCGTTGTTGACTGCTAGAGGGTTGTACTCAACGCCAGACTGCGGAGAGTTTGCCGGAGTGGTTGATGATATGGGAACTGTGCGTGGAAATGTCTTCAATTTTATTGCAGGGTTGCTGGCTTTGTTGGATGTATTATCGCTGTTCATAAAGGAAATCTTACTGGTGATGTTAAAACATCTGTTTGGACAACTTTAGATGGTGTTGAGTCACGAGGTCATTTATGACAAATTTGAAATTGAAAAAAATTGTGCAGACGAAGTTCTAAAAACGATAAATATGTTGTCATAAAAATAACATAATTATATTGTAATTGCAAATATATACCTTTCACTATAACAAATACATTATTGGAAAAAATCTATACTTGCAATAGTATGAATAATTAGTATGGATAGAATTATAAATACTTTTAATTCACTTGAGAAAACAGCAATTATTACAAATGGATGTATTGACCTTCAGGTGGTCCATAAATAGAATAACCTGTTGATTATGGCGTCTAATAACAATATCCTACACATTTTACTACAATCACGATTTATAAAATATATACACATGTACAATTTTTCAATAAAAACCACTGTACTGTAGGTACGGTAGCGATCTATACCCAATCCATTAGAGTAAAATAATAAGAAAACCACATAAAAATAATGTATTCATTTGAAAGATTAAAATAACAGTAAAGTTTTAGATAGAAACTATTATTATATAGAGTAAAACTCTATTAGTAATTTGCAGGAAGTAAACAAAAGAACAAATACAAAAGACTGAACCATATGTTATTCACAACATTATATAGACAATGTACATTATTTTGAGACACTAATAGATGAAGGTGAGTTCCAGTGGTGGACCATCTGAAACAGCAACAAGCTATTAGTTAAATATTAAGACAATATATGTGCTGTGAAATACACGTTGTGAAAGTTCAACGTTTTGATTTAAATTGATTCAAAATTTGATAAATGTTAAAGTTTACATATATTGAATTTTCATAGGCTCAGACAAGTACCAATTATGCCACTTTTAAATCAATATATATCTAAAAATACACACATTAATAAACGTGATCATTAAAAATATATAAATAAATTAATAGGATAGTTATATGAAGCTTTAGGACTTTGGAAAATTCTACAACATTAAACCTCAGAACTATAATATTTATTAAATCACCAATTACAGTACACTTAGTGACTGTTAAATAAATTCATTGGCTGACCATGACTGGTAATTATATATTAAAAAAGTCATTTCAATAATATACAAACATTAGCTAAATGTATAGCATAATAATTTAGTTAAATTCAACTTTCCAATTACATTAGAGTATGCTTATAATTATGATAGTTGAACAGTCTGCAAGGGTAATATAATATAAATCAAATCTTCTGCATCATTCATCACATGAGCTACAATATCATGTCAGCAATCATTTTCCTCAACGCATCCCGATTATGGTTTATCTTGTTGTTGAGTCTGTAAAGGATTTCTGTATTATGTACATGTTCTTGCCAATATACAGAAGTACACCCAAAGCTCAAATGCTGATATCTTACACATGTCATCTTGAGTTATTGTCCAAGTTTCATTGGCATTATTTGCAATTAAAAAGATAAGGATGTTAGTAAGACAATTTTTTGATATTGTTGTTTTTCCAGCAATTTTCTCAGTATAATCAGTACGAATTAAATTTGAATTCTAAAACCTATAACTATTTTTTTTAATTCTAAGAATTATCCATATCTTGGAAGGGATTCTTTGCAATTTTCCAAGACCCATATGAACAATTATTATATTAGCATCGACATATCAGCATGGCCTTAAAATTAAATTGATATAAAATGAGTTTATTTTGCACTAAAATATAGATCATTATTGATATATCCTTCTGATGTGAGATTTATATTTTGTTATTAGGCTCTGTTTTAAAATCATATGTAATCTGTTATTATTTTCGTACAGCCTAAAAGAAATAAATACAATATGTACATATTCATAAGTATGGCTCTAACAGCAGTAGTGATTATGAGAACTCCAATTCTGAAGTGTTAATTAGTGTCATTGAGTTAATTTCCTAGAAAAGCTGAGACTATGTTATGAATGCTTTAGAGAATAAGGTGAGTAGTTCATGGTCATAATATCATGCATTGTATGTTACTTTTAATTTATTTTGTATTAAAATATACAGTTCAATTAGCATAACAAAAAATAATTAACATTTATCAAATAAAAATTTAAATACTTGAATTTAAATAAATAAGAATTTGAAAAATATATACATTAACTTGTGTAACTATTTAAGTAATGATATGCTAAACTATACATTCATTATTTAAATATTATTATATAAACAAAACATATTCATAGTGTACTTTATATAGTATTTTATATATTTTAAAAACACTGGGGAAGGATATAAAGATATGTACATATCTTTACAAAATGTGGATGACTTTTTCAATTAAATAATATTTTTAATTAATTAAACATTTTTAATTAAAGCATTCATTATCAAAAATATGTTAATTAATCTTAATAGAGAATAATTTTAAAATATATTCTGAACAATAATTAGTTTTACTAATAATAAACATATTTCTATTTCAAAATAAATATGATTATTTAACTGATGAGATAAATATGAATTTACAATTAAACACACCATGTTTTAATGTAAAAATCTATAATTGGGATAACTCAAAATAAAATATTTTAAATATTAATAATAATAAATTATCATATAGCAGCATATTACGTAAAGTTAAAAAATAACACATCTGAAAATGCTGATTTACTGCTATAAAACACTAATTGAGTGATATAGTAATAAAATTTATGTTATATTAATTATTAATGGTTTACTATAGAAAACATGAGTAGTGTATATTATAAAATGTTACTCAACTGTCACTATAGACTGTGTTATATAACTATTCTGAGAATATAAATATATATAAACCAATTTTTGATATATTATATAAATATAGGTATACATTATAAATATAGGTATATATTATAATATTATTTTATAAATATAGGTATATATTATTTTATAAAAAAAGTATATATGATTATAAATCTATTACTCACTATGGAATAAATCTATAATTATTCATATAAATATTGACAAAAACAATTATGTTATTAATTAATTATAAAGATGATAATTTCAGTTCCTCTGCTTTTAAATTCACAAAAATAGATTTAGATAATTTTAAACAGCATACAAATTTAACAATTTTTTTATTAAAACACTTGAAATATTGCATCAAAATAGTATATAATATATAAGGAATACATGATTATATAATATAGTGTAATTTTTAATACATGGAATAAAAGTACTTGAAGTTAACAGTTAGAATACTCAAATAAATAACAATGTTCTAAGATTATTAATACTATTATAAAACAGTAATAAGCTGGAAATTATATTATTACTTAGTGTAAAGTAGCAGTTAAGCTTATAAATTATTTTAACTGATAGCTTAAATTGGTATAAAGAACTGACAGAACTATCATTTTTTATGTCAGTATTTATATATTATATACTAAGTTTTAAAGCTAAAATTTGACCATGGGAGTTAATGTAAACTCAAGCATGTCAGCAGGGCATCCTCAAATTTCTGGAAAATTATGGGACTCAAACCACTGGGACTTCATGGTGAGGCAAGCAGCTGAGCCTATAAATCTGAGCAAATTTTTGGAATTCTAATCTTATAATACTATTCCAGGCATCTCAGACATGTTAAAATCATGAGTTCAAATGAGTTTTAACCCTAACCCCAGCCAATAACAGAGCATATGAATTAGTGTAAAGTTAGTCCTCTTAAATAGGTAATAATACATGCATGGTTAAAAAATTACTTAAAAAAATAAAATGTTCACCTGAAATTTCTGGAAAACTGCCATCCCTGAATTTAAGAGCACTTTTCTTGATATATTTAGGACATTTTAGAAGTCTGATAAAAAATTATAAAAATAAAAAATCTATTACCTCCAAAATTTGTAAGTCAGCATTTGGCTAATATAAATACCTAAAATATGTAATGTTATTTGCAAATATTTACAATAAATTCAAGTATTTTTAATAAATTTGAATATTTGTGGCTACCATGTAACAACTTTTCTATTTAAAAGGAAAAATCAAGATACATAATGCATATTATGTCAAAGCACTTGAAAAGAATTAAATAGCATTGATCACAAAAGTATAATAAATAAATAAAATAAAGTGGACTTAAAGGAATAAAGTAAAAAATCAGAAAGCAAGTGAGATATTCAATATTTTATTTTAATGGTTCATAATTTTATAATATTTTAACTTAAAATTAATTAATTAAAGTTATAAATTCAATTAATTTAAAGCATAAATAAAATGTTAATGAAATTTCCAATAATGTAAAGTATAATTTTTTGGAATTGTTAAAATTTTAGTAGGTATAGATTCCTAATTACATACATAAATTATATTTATAGTATAATTAACATTTAAAAACTATATATTATTTTTAAATATAATGTTAATTATTTTATTTAATAATATTTTAATATAAAAATGCACTCTATAATATATTGAAAACTAAAAATGATTACCTAGTATGGTTTTATTATTTCTTTTCTGAAAACATTTGAAATATTTTTTTTTTAATATTTTGCTTTATTGTTATAATTTACATAATGTTATAATTGTTTTAAAGTGTAATGTAATTTAGGTTTGTAATTTTAATTATAGATTTTATTGATTGTTCTTTATTAAAACATTATTTCATAATTAAATATAAATTGATTTTTGATAAATAATAAATATAAAAATATTTTTATATATAATTTAATTAAGCATAAAATCATGATGGTTGCTATGTGCCAGCTATATGTCAGCATTTATCTGTTGGCTGTTAGTTATGTCTCTATTAGAATAAGACTCTATTTTAAGCAAACTGAATAAAACCAACTGAAACTAAAACTGATTTATTTGTAAGCCCACAGCCACATAGGGATATTGATAGTGAATCCATTGAAGGCAATGTTCACACTGTGTCCAAGACAAGGACTTTCTGTCACCATCTGGACCAACAAAATGTTTATATTCAAAACACTTGCTGGAGAACTCATCATAAATTAATATAAATAAATTTTCAAACATATAGTAATAAGAAAGATGAGCCAACAGCAACAATATAATTAATTATATTTGCTGTATTTGTTTTTTAACTTAAAATTAGAATATACATTTAAATCTTGAATGTATGTGATCCAGCAATGCTGGATTACATACATACAATTATAGTATACACTATGTCTATAAATTATACAATATTTTACTTAAATATCTGAAAAAATAAATTGAAAGGTTTTAAGATAAAAATTTAACAACAAATTTAATAAAATATTAAAATCAGACAGTGAAAGTGTCCCTGCTAATGACTATTAATTATTTGATAATGCATGGCCAAGGGTGTGAAAAATTTATTACTAATAGTAATATAACTTTAAATTTTAGCAAAATAAATATATTAAAAGAACATTATATTTATAATCATATCAATAGAATACAGCTAAAAAGAAACAAAGCAGAAAATTGATAAATATAATAATATAAACATTGTGTATCATTGATAATCATACTATATATAAAATTATATAACAATTCATCATGATTTAAATCCACAAACCTCGGGGTTTGCAGAATCAAATCTTAAAAAAAAATTAAAATATGTTAAATACTGCGCTGCAAGAGTTACTTTAAAATATTTTTATTTTAGTTATGTATTAAAACATAATTTATAATAGTTTTAAATATATATATTATTATTTTAAAAATAGTATATTATGCCACGAGAATTGACTAGTTTTTGCTCACGCAAATTTTTTTTGCTCACGCGGCCGAAGGCCAAG
>JAUZND010002763.1:0-12658 GCA_034780555.1 Coelogynopora nodosa
TTTTTATTTTTTTATTTCCCCCCCCCCCCCCCCCCCCCTTCTAAGTCATAGAAATCAAAATAATATATTAAGGGGGTGATGAGTCATGAGCCAGATGAGCCTATATCCACCAAGCGCGACGCGACGAAATACTATTATTGGCTCTATACGTACTATATCTGTTTAACCACTTTAGCCCGGTGTCACATATACATTGGGGATATAAGTATACAGGTAGCTATTGCTTGTTCACGACTAACGCATACACTCTGTGTTACTGAGATGCCCTTTCTCACTCTTCCCTTTATGTGCAGGAACGTGTTTGTATGAATCATGTCTGATCAGTTGTATTATAGTGTTTGTATTGAAATATTTATTTCGTCGCGAGGCGTCGCAGAAAAAGTTCAATAATTTCAACTTCAGTTGCGTCGCGTCGCGCTCTTTGGAAATACTCTCATTGAAATGTATGTAATCAACTTTTTGCGGTACGTTGTGTCACATCGCGATTCGTGTGAATAGGCCTTAACTTTTTCTATAAACATACATAACTTTTAAGGATATAGATGTAAATATGACGCTATCAAAATCAAGAAATCTATTGTTGTGTCATTTCATCCGAATCATTTTTTTATTTTAAAATTACAATCTCATGATGGATTTTTTATAAGAACATCATGTTGCGCCATGGTATTTGTTATTGTAAATTTCGCAGTTAAATTGAATAAAAGCAGTAACCTTAAAACCTTAAAAGGTTATTTTTAAAAGCCTGGCCTGCAAACTATGATTTCTAATTAAAATTATTATAATAGTTCAATGCAATATAACAATACGCATATTGTATATATGTAGAAAATATTAGAAATTACATCGCACTCATACCTGTAAACGTTTTTAACTTTTTTTTATTATTTAAATGAAAGTCTTTAATCATTTCCGATTAAAAGAATACTATGTATTTATTATCTAAGGATTATAACATTTCCTGCATTTTGGGATAAATACAACTTTCTATATACTGAATTGATCACATAAAAAAGTCAACTTTTGACAGCAAAAGAAAGAAAGCCTATTATTTATAATGTTACGCTACAATATATTTAAAAAATCTTAAATGCTATATGACTATTCTATTAAGATATTGAATGTGTTATTCAATTTTTTAATCATTTATTTTAAACTAAGTTCAACTTGATTGGACGGTCCCATTGAAATGTATGGATATTTCAGTTTATAGAATATGATAAAATTTTAATTGCTATTTTTAAATTTTATTAAAACAAATTTGTAGCATTGCTGGAATAATCCATTATAGTAAAAAGTCATACGAATAGATATATTTCATAACGCTATTACCAAATTCTCCCTTTATTATTTTATCAATTAAATTACATCAACATTTTTTAATTTGAACATATGCCTACCAAAGTATTTTCTGCACAATGTCAAATAACAGAAATTGTAGTAGTCTGGAAGGTAGTAAAACAATATTCGCCACCAAACGATAGCAAGGACTGACGAGTCGTCTTCACCGACAAAGAACAATGATTGTAATCTATAATAAAGCAAGAGAGTAGACCTCACTCTACCCGGTGAACTACCTCTATACATCTCCAGCCGAAGTGGCCATCAAGACCCTGGACAAGACCAAGCTGGACGCCAAGACGCAGGCCCTGCTCTCTCGCGAGGTGGCCAACATGGAACGCCTCCACCACCCCAACGTGGTGCGATTGTACGAGCTGCAGGAGTCGCTCACCAAGATCCACATCGTGATGGAGTACGCGCCCAAGGGGGACCTGCACAATCGGATCACCTCGGGGGGTCGGATGACCGAGCCCTACTGCAAGCTCATCTTCGCCCAGCTGGTGGCGGCGATAGACCATCTGGTGGGTGAGGCCATGGGCTGGGTTGGGTTGGGCCATGCATGTTGTCCGCCTGGTCATTGCTATTTTATCGATGATATTTTTATATCGTATTTAAACTACATTATATTATTATTATCAGTGATCAATAAGATTAAATAGTAATTTTTTAACATTTTGTTTGCTATTTTATTAATTATTATTTGCTAAATTAAGTGCAGAATATATTATTGGATATTGTATTGATCCAAAATTGTATAACTGAAAATAATTTTATTGAAATAGCAGAAAAATGATAGTTTATTTCGTCTTTTACCTATAAACTGTACTTTTAAGTATTAGTTTTGTAATATATTTTAAACCTAAATTATATTCGAGACATTCTGTGTCGGATTCCGTAATATATATTTTCATCCTATGTGTTAAAATAATTTTTAAATTAGTTATTTGTAATTGATCCATGCGTTTTATAATGCCATTATTAATAAAAAAATTAGATATCAGAAATATTGATACTAATATGATTTTAATGCTAGCTTAGATTTTAATAATTTTTATATAAATTTGATAATTCTGAATTTCTTATGCCAATTGTGACAGTACATCCAGTCAAATTAGAATAATTTGTTTGTTTCAGACACGCTATTTTATTTTCAATAAATTATTATTTTCGTTTATAGTTATTTCAAATATAAAATGTTTTGAGGAAACATTTTCTGTATGTTAAAAAGTCATGACTTCATTAATGAAGTAGCGAAAAGTTTATTTTTTGTTTATTGATTCTAATTTTTTATGTCTACTTCAATATACATATATAACATTTGAGTTTATTTAGATTTTTTGATATCTGAATCAATTAAATTTATAAATATTTATTATAGTGCTTGGTATTAATTCTCTCTTTTTAAAACTGAATTTTATATTAAAAATTTGATTGAATGTAGTCATGTTTGTGATAAATATGTGTTTAAATATAATTGGGATGCATAGAATAGTTAATCAAGAATATATTAGTAATCATTTATGTTAGTGTATGCTTCTCATTTTGCATATTTCATATTGTCTTTGTAACTTAAATTTATAAAAACTAATTTTACTTTATTTTAGTTGTTATAATTACATTGCTGCTTAACGGGAATTTGATATTATCAACTTACTTATTCTTTACTTACCACTTATTTCTATTTATTTCCCTACTGGTGGAGATGTGTTTTTGGGTTTTCCGAGTGGAAATTAGGTAACAAGTCCACCCTAAACTAACAATGTTGTGTAAATGTATGAAGTTAACATTGGAATATTTGACAAAAATATATTCATATTATCATAAAAATAATCAATAATATTCAATTAACCTTTACGAAATTGTTAACATTTTGCTCATATACTATCACATTTTCGTTAAATTATATTACTTATGCACATTTTAATTCCTACTTTTTCGTCTTACAATTATGAGCACAGTATAGTCAGTCAAAACTTATTTCAAATTGTGTTTTATTTGAAGGAATATTTGGTAGATATATTCCTTTCTCTTGTTATACCAGTTATTGTTTCTATTGAAATCGGATCAATAATTAATTTAATACATCTGATCCCGGTAACTTACCCTTTCGTTGCTTGGCTTACTTTGCCTAGGTTACGACGGATAAAAAATATAATCATTATCATCTCTATCAAACTCATACTACATTATAAGCTTCCGCTATATGGACTATGATGTAAGCTAGTTGAAATGAAGTGGTGTCCTGCATCGTTGGATACACTACTAGTGCATTCATTATGGATACATCGATTTCATAGGCCTGAATAAACAGGATATTTTAATGTGCTGTCTGCACGTCCCCTTTCTATCAATCAAGGGAAGACTAGGTCATTGACTCCTTTTCTATAAAAGTACTTCCATGCATTTCACAATAACAACAACGTGAAATATGTTTAACTGGTTATTAAGTTTGTTTATTTAAATAAGTTTAAAATATTTCTGCATTATTTGGTGTTGCTTGTTTCATAAGTATCATAAGTTTCATAAGTTTCATAAGTCTCATAAGTTTCATAAGTTTCATAAGTCTCATAAGTTTCATAAGACTCGGTGTTTTACTATTTTGATTGTTTTTTCTACATAGAAATAGTGTGTACTACTTGATAACGCGAATAATTTCAGAACGCTAAAGCAAATAAAATAAAATTCAAGTAGTTTGATGGATTGGATAACTCATCCTGTAAAATCGTAACCGCATATGAATTAATATTTAAAATTTGATTAATTGGATTACCTAGCTTTAAAAATACTCTAAACATGGATGAATATTTCAACGATACTTTAGTCATCTTTATCTACATCAATGGAAATTAATGTGAAACTGACATTCCATGCAAACTGAAAAATTACGTAAAATGTCCTTTTCTCTTTAACTATATTTTTTCCCCACGAAATAATTCACGGTAAACAGTGCAAAATAAGCTGACTAATAATCTCGAGCCTCTACAACACCCACCACCTCAGCACCACCGCCGGGTGATCCACCGCGACCTCAAGGCGGAGAACGTCTTCTTCGCCAGCAACAGCCTCGTCAAGCTGGGCGACTTCGGCTTCTCGACGGTGGCGACAGCCGACAAGCACCTGACCACATTCTGCGGATCGCCGCCCTACGCCGCCCCCGAGCTCTTCCGTGACGACTACTACCGGGGGCCGGGCGTGGACGTGTGGGCGCTGGGGATCCTGCTCTACTTCATGGCCACCGGGGTGATGCCCTTCCGGGCGGATACTGTGAGCCGGCTGAAGCGGCTTATTCTGGCCGGTGAATTCCTCATGCCGCCCTTCCTCTCCACTGACTGTCAGAAGGTGGGTGGTGGGCGGGGGTTGTTGTAGTTGAGGCTTACACTGTTGCCTTTCTTTTTTTTGTAGTATTACTTGCGAGATGATTGTTGGATTAATGCTATGTTTGGTTTGTTGTATCGCTTACAACAAATGGAATGTAGAATTATGCTCATGGGTAAGGGGGATATTATTAAATTCATAAATTTCTCAAATTAAAAAAAATATGTCATCCAAAGCACTTCACAATCTAGATAACACAATTTAGATAACATCAAAGAAAACATTCACAAATTATTCATAATTTTACAATGTACTGTTTATTTTTTCTTCACCTTTTTTACGTATACCATTATACTTCTATAATTTTAAATACAGCTATTTGAATACACTCATTCATGATTCAGGCGATTCTGAAAAACATAAAAAATATATAGAATTTTAAAGTTTTTTCAGTCATAGAAAAGTCACAAAATGTGGTGAATCTGTTATTAATTCTTCAAATCATTTAAATGTACATTATGTTTTGAAATGGAATGAATTATTGTAATTATAGTAAACCGTTCCGTATATTATGCCATTTCTTACCAAACAAATTGCCTGCAGCAAATACATTATTCTATTGTCAGAGACAATAATTATGCCCTAGCTATTCCTTCCTGAGTTCAACTAGACTTACAGTCGAAATTGTTGTGATAAACAAGCAAATATATAAACTCGTATATCTGGATCATCACATTTGTCACGAGTATATTGTATCATCCATATCTTGATAGCTGTTCGTTTGAATACATTTTGTTATGCGAGATGCGTCCAACTTACTTATCCAATACAAATGAAAAGCATTTAAAAAGACATTCTTTTTTCTTGTATTCTCCCCTTATATAGTAGACAATTATATATGCTATATTCTTCCGTTCTATATATAGATACAGATGTATATTAATTTTGTTTAATGAAATAAAATCGATCAATTAAAAGCACGCTACACTATGTATTATATATAATTTTAGAATTGACCAATTGTGAGATTAACAAGATATATTATAAATATTGGTACAGATAATAGAATCGTTATAGCCTATATACATTCAAATCGTGAACAATGATTGTTCACATTTTTTGAAACTATGATTTTTGGGTAGGAAATAATTAGTCATATTTTATAAGTGAGTTACTATTTATTTTGGTAGATACATTTATTGAAACACTGCTTACACGCGATGATTTTCAGACATGTTGCATGCAGTAGCAGTTTTAGAAAATCTTACTAATTGTTTCCTAAGAAAAATACGGAGTGCATAAAAATATTAAAATAAATGGTATCAATTCTTTTCATCAGGATAAAACAAACACCTGTCATCGGAGACTGTGTATTGTTAAAGTTGTCAGTGAAATCGATGGGAACGCGAGCAAATGCAGACTGTTGACATATACCTACTTTTTCAGACACTGTCACCCAATATGTCAGATAACAACCGGTTTTATTCCTCCTGAAAATACTGCAACGATTGTCTGTCTGTCTATCGGAGTTTATTTGATTACATTTACCGGTTCCTATAGCATTCCCATTTTATGACAGACTTCCAGTATTCTCAAAACTCTCAGAAGTCCAACATACATAGTTTAGTTGTGATTTTAAACGTATAACACTCTAGTAGTGTTAGTTAGTCTGATGATGGGTAAAAGTGAAAACGTTTAATAATTTAAAAAGGGAAAATCGTAATAAAAAAAAACCTTTCAAAGATACTACTGAAGCATATTTATCGGCAATGAGATCTGGACAGCACTGTTTTGTCCTTATTAGGACTCATCAGCAGACCATATCCGACACCAACGAAATATTCCTGAATTCAGTAGTGCTTTACAAGGCCCGCTAGATACTTCATATAAGAGTCGATTTACATAGAACTTACTAGTTAAGATCAAAATCCATTGATACAAAATAACTAGTTAGCAAAAAAGTACTTTAATGTCGAATTATTTACTATTTAGATAATTAATTGTATTTATTACAGGTTGCACTGTAATATAAGTTTTTCTGTCTTTATGTACTAGGGTTTCTCACATATTTATTATATAATACATAATAAATGTTTTCATCTGTCCATATAATTGTTTACTCAATCTAAAAATACAACACCCTATTAAGGACCTGACACACAGCCTTCATTGAAATCACTTTAAATCTAACACTAATCAAAATTTAGTACACTTGCAGTGTAACTTAATGAAGTATAGATTTCATTTGATTCTCAGACAGCTAATGTAATTTTTATAGTATACATATGATGCATTCGGCTCACGTTTCAGATTCTTTTCAGATAATTCTGAAGTTAATTATCTGTCTTAGGATATTATATACCAATTGTACAAAACACTGTAGTGATGATAATTTATTATGATGACACAAATCCAACAAGTAAAAACAGAATGAACGTTAATTTTATAGCTGTTTTTTACTTATGTATTTAATTTTGTGAATGTAATTATTATCATTGTTTAATAAATTTGACATGGATTTGACTCACTTTTTTGTCAACTTTCTAAAACCTGTTTTACTGCTTTACGTCGTTTGTGGAAATGCGAAACATACGATTTACACTGGTTTTGTAATGATTGTTACAGCAGTATAATATGGATCGGTCAATTTCGACCAGTTTTGTTTGACAGCGCATTGGTCTAGTCAGTGGTCAGTTGTTAACATTTGATCACATTGATATGGGTTAAAGCAAAGATTTCAGCGGGATTTAATCTCATTAATACAAATCTACCAACTATTTTTGTTTAAAATCAAAATCGATTTTTCTGAGGCGCTTTTATTTAATTTGTTTGAAATAATTACTGGAGCAATATATAATATGTATAGCCTACATTGTATGTATGAATATATATCTGTATAGATCGCTTGTTTTCTCATTCCTGTATGCATGTTACAGTTTTAAAAAATATATGTCCATGCATGTTCAACTTTTTTGGTGTATGGATAACATTATAAAATATTTCAGTATTTGGAAGCCACTGTAAGTAAGTAATATAAATAGTTTTTTAAATAAACCACTTTTTTAATGAAATCTTAGTAGGATATTTCATTCTGGGTAAGAGTACAGCTTTTCCTTATTAATACTTTTTACTGGATTCATTTATTATTTCATCTGCTGAACGCTTCATTTATATTTACTAGATTTACAATTTCACCTGATGAATAATTTCTAGTTACAAGAATTTTATTTAATAATTTAAATTCTAATATTCGAAAGGTTGTCAAAGTACCAATTAAAAGAATACTAAATTTACGCTTACAAACAGTAACAATTAATTATGTTTCCCGCTTTTCCATACACGCATAATTAAAAATATTATTTCTTTATTGGAAAATTACTTTTTCGATAGAAATACAATTTATTTTAAAGAGAAAGCGAATTTATGGAAAATAATTTTGCCACTACGTGAAATGTTTTAACTAATTATATCAATGAGAATATATTCTTATTAAAGAAATTGGTGATAAGTAAGTCATAATTAATGCTCTCACTTTATATTTAGTTATGAAACACACGGATAATAATTTCATCCATTCAAAACTGTCGTATATGTTTTGTTTCCAATTTAAAATAAATATAACATAATTTTATGTTTATTGGGTAATAAAAAGCGAGTTTAACTATACTATTATGCAGCATGTTTTCAGCAAAACGCACCCGCTAAAAGCGAAACGGCCTGCTAATATAACCTTCAGAATAGATCGTAAAGTATGGAACAACTATATTCGTGACTTGTAGATAGCCAGGTTACTCAATTTTCATCGTAATTTTCTATTACCGCGTCCTCCATAATCAAACTCCCAGGCAGCGCACCTCCCCATCCTCTTTTACTAACAGCTGTTAACCAGTGTTCCCGTTATTTTCCAGCTGCTCCGCGCCATCCTGGTAACTGCCCCCGACATCCGCATCCCCCTGGCTGGCCTCACACACAGCGTGTGGCTCCGCGAAGAGACCTTCCCCGACCCACACCCTCCCTTCCAACTCGATATACGACTGGCCGGCCAGAAGCTGCCCCCCTCCTCCGCCACTCGCGCCGCTGAGGGTGACAGCAACAGCAAGACGACCGCCAAGAAACAGCAACGTCCCGACCAGTCGTCACAGACCGAGACGGAACTGGTGGCGCTCCGTGAGATGCGTAAACTGGGGATCAACAGTGACCTGATTCAGTCCACCAATGACGAGAGCGCTCGGGGCCACCTGACTGGGACCTATCGGATCATACTCCACCGACTACAGAAAGAGAACTCCGATGAGGACTCCCTATTGAGTGGGTCGCGGTTGAGTGTCGATTTCGATTCGGTGTCGGCGCCAAATCTAAGACATACGGGCCATGTGATATCAGCGCCGTCGACGCGCTCCTACGGCCTCACAAACGGTGCTGTTATGAGGACTCAGAGTTTGACTCAGCCGCCCCGACAGAAGGAGAGTAAAATGTGCCATATTTTGTAATAAAAAAATATTCTGCCGGTTTATTTTTGTGATGGCATTGTTTTAACATTGGGATTGCCTGCCACTGTGATACTATATGAATGGTCACCCTCACTCAAATGGCTTTCATTTTCAATATATATTATGTGATTTGCTTTGATTATGTTTTTATATCTAATTTTATTATAACTTTTGAGTTTCTCTTTTTTCCTTTTAACAAAATTCGAGTTGTTTTCAATTATATAGAATATTTTTCTCTACATATTATTTTATGTCCATCTTTTGAAAATTTTGAAGAGAAATTACTTTCTCCGGCTGTACAAGCTACATTAATATTATGCATGATACATTATAAGATTCTATTCAATTAATCCTGGCTAATGGTTAAACATATTGTGGAATCGGGAAAGCTTATAACAACTTAAATGCTGTTATGGCTACTTCATAATTATTATGGGGTTCTCATGTATTTATGTGAACATTGTAATTTTGTTTCACTTCATTATAGGTTTGCACTTTGAGGGCTTCTGATTCATTTATTGATGAGATGTAAACTTACCCGGAAAAAAATCATTAATATTTCTTAATATTCTGACTTTGCACAGTTTCGTGTATATATTTACTCATTTGTAAATGACATACGGACATATCTCTCTCTCTATCAACATATTATCCCAACTTCATGCCACCATATTTTGTATAACTAGCGCACTATCTCACAATGATGTGTCTATTGTTTAAATGTCGCACACATTCACCTGAACTTTACACAATTTTTTTAATGCACCAATTTCATGTGGTATTATATCCCTATTTTTTAACTAATGAAAATGTTCAAAAGCTCATGAAATTAAAGCTTTCAGATTGTACCTCTTATGTTTTCGTTTCTTCGTTTTTTAAATAAAAATTAAAACTTTTCTTTTACATGTAACGTTGTTCTTCCATAATTATTTTAAATATTTTAGTGCATTCTTTTTGAGTAGATGATACAGGATGTAAGCGAGCATGTGACTTGAATGGTTGATTCCACCAACCCCCATCCATTAAGCCAACTTATTTTAGAATTGAAACTCAGCTTAACTGTTCTTTTCAATAGTGCATGTGTCGTCATTAGTTATGTTACTTTTTTTACTGTTTTAAATGTTTGCAGAGAACGTTTATGACCAAGAAAATTCTACATAAAAGAGCAATAAACTATTCTTAACGTGACAATTTAGCCGTTTAGCCTATTCTACAGTTGTTTCGGTTTTTTCTCACAGCCATCTCTTGACTCTCGGTTAGATATAAAAAGATATTTGGATTAATTACAGTATATATTATGTGCTTCAAGATAATTGTCTCTTTTATAGTTTCATATTGTGATCTAACGATACCAATGGAATTTTACACTATATTCCTACCATCCACGCATTCAGGAATAAACATCGTTTCTGTATCAACCGTGATAATGGTGTCGCTGTCATATTATATACTGTATAGTGTTATTGTTCAAATTATTCAGTACCATATTACACACTGAGTATGCATATTTCTAATTTCTAAGGATTCATTATAGTATTGAGTAATGAATAAAATTAATATATTTATTGCGCGTATCTTGTTAATAGTAATTATATCAACGACAATTTTTACGTAATATGCACATAGTGTGAATGAACTACTGTATGTGGTTTATTATGAATAAAGGAATACGTCTATATCGTGTGAAAGTTAAATTCTTTCTTTCAGGTATCAGGAAAACCGTATATTATTCGATGGAATATTTAATCTTGATATGCTTCTTTTGATGCAGGCTATAGTTATAAATGTTTTACATGCTTAAAACAATCATAATAATAGTTCAAAGCATTTCAAAATGTTATTACTTAAATATGGTTTTGCTTAGATTTTTATATTATCATATATAATATTAAAAAACTATATACAAAATCCAACATTAAGTTTGTAATTTATTATTAAATTTTAAAAAAATTACATTAATTATTTAATATATTATATTACGGTACCTATACTGGTTATGTTGATATTTGAAGCTTTCAATGTCATTTTTAAACGTTTTTAGCGCTTTCAACAGTTAACTTCATTACTATTATATTCGCATAAATATATGTATACGCACTTAAACAATATCATTATTTAGATATCGAAATATTATAAATAGAAATTTTTCAGTTAAAAATAAAGTTTCGGGTGATTACCTTTTACCGTTGAATGATGTAATATCTAAAAAAATATTTAAGTGTTCAAATATGAAACCAGTTTTCCTTGTCGTGTTTTCAATGTATTAAGTTTAGAAAAATGTTGTTGCAATAATTATAATTGCATATTACAATAATACAAAACTGAACATTAAAATAAAACATGGAACTTTGTGAGCCGATCAGATTCTTTTTTGTTGACAATATATATCGAATCAGCGATAAAATAGTTCCAGAAGTTAGTAGCCTGTATAATAAAACTATTTTTCAGCCGTTATAATTTACAATAATTAAATTGATTTTTATTACCGTGTATTATATTATATTGATGAATAATTGATTAACTTTATTTGATCATTTGTAGGCTTTATATTACGGCTATGGTAGGAATCCTGTCAATTATATTCATATTTATTGTTTTCTATTTTTCTATTTTTTTTTTTTGCAATTATTTATTGTTCTATATTTTCCCAAAACATAATACGAAATTGTATTATGTCTGCAAATAAAACAAAATCAGGCACATTTTGAACACATTTTGTATTATGAGAACATTGTTGAAAGCCATACTTAGTTGGGGTTCAATTTATATTTCAATTCAATAGCAAAGAATTAACACAATTTACAAGAAGCTCGACAGGCACTTGACATATAGACTTCATTTGTTCGGCAGTAACCATCGGAGGCATAACCTTTGCATTTCTTGGTTAAATCCCGACATTCTCCTGAAGCACGAGCATGAATGCAAATAATTCTACTGACTACATATGGAAATGAAAATGATTTATACATATTTATTATGCATTTTCCATAAAAAATGGTTTGTGACTCATTTAGTATTGTTAAATACACTTAAAATTCAATAGTTAATTAAAATGAAAACATTAAGAAATATCTATATTCACTTAGTATAAGAAATATCATGTCAAAAATTATATGGAATATATGTATTTAGATAAAAAATGATTATTATCAACAATTTCTAAATGTTCGTATAGTATTGTTTAAGGGTGATTATATTAAAAAGATTGTTTTTGTTTAAAAAGATTTCTTATAATAATCAGCTTCAGTAGTACGAATATTATTTTATTAAACAAATATTTGAATCCTATATAGTTATAGTGAGAATGTTTAAGAGTAACATTGTATGGCAGCCGACAGGGATCAAAACGAAATTCACCCATTTAACAACATATATGTGCACATATATGGGAGCCGACAGGGATCAAAACGAAATTCACCCATTTAACAACATATAGCACATATATGTTAAATATGTGCACATATATGTTGTTAAATGGGTGAATTTCGTTTTGATCCCTGTCGGCTGCCATA
>JAUZND010002764.1:0-12657 GCA_034780555.1 Coelogynopora nodosa
TCCATCACCTTGCCAAGACAAGAGGTTAGGCTTACCGGTCGGTAGGAGTCGACTTTCCCAGCTGGTTTGCCATCCTTGGGAATGGGTATAATAACCGCAGTTTTCCAGGACTGGGCATACCCCTTCTCGCCAAGACAGTTTGGAGCAATCCAGAACAAAGTTCCGGGCCACCCCCCTGCTTCTTTGAGAAAACGGGAAGCGATACCATCCGGACCCTCCGCCCTTTGCCTTTGATTGCTCTAGTGCACAGCTCAACTCCGCTAGAGAGTAAGGACTACACCCTTCAGGCCCATGAAGAAGAGCCTCCCTATTCAGGATTTTCTTCACTTCACGGTTCTTTTTTCTCTCCTCTCTAGAGAATCAGTGACGGCTAACCCCCGCATACACTTATACGAAGGTGTCAGCCTTCCTCTGGTAAGAGGAGAACTCACGTCTTCCACCTACCAGCAACCTGTTCCTCTCCTTTAGCAAAGGGCCCTTCCCACTCAAAGAGCGGATCATTTCTCACGCACGAGAGGAACCGGATTGTCCCTCCAAGGACTCAACGAACTCTCTCCAACAGTTCTGCATGGACTCAACTATCAGTTGCCTGACCTTCTAGTTATGACATGCAGTGAATTCCTTCTAGTGAAGGTTCTGCTTCTTTTCAGTCACCAGTTGTCCAGTGGGTGGAATAGCACCACTAGGTTGGGTGACTCTAACACAGGCTTGGTATTGCCAGTGCCCGTTCTGAGCCTACCTTAAACGCTCCTTCCTATTAAGTCCTGAACAACACTGATGATGCTCAAGGCTGAAGCTACTACAGATCAGAGGTTTAGCACAGACTCTAAGATTTGCGCCGCAGACAGGACATTTCCTGCTGATGGGCGACTGGTGGGCATTCCCGCCTACAATAGCCGGTTCAACCCTGCGCCTCGGAGCTCTGCCTCCACAAGTGTGGCAGAACCAACGGCCCTCCTCTAATCTAAATAATTTAAATTGTTTTCTGATTATTCAAAAGTTTATTTTAAATTATTATTTCCATACTGAAATGATTATTAATAAGATGCTTAAACCCAAAGTTTTCCCTCAAGTTTATTCTCTATCAAGCCCTCGTTTTATATGGAAATTATGATTGCATGTTTTAGGATGATTCGCATATGTATTAACTCGGCATTCCAACATGCAATATAGACTATAATATAGAACATGAATGAGCATATCTATATTAGTATTTAGTACAAAAATACTTGAGACAGTTGCTTATTTTTCATTATAATTTAAATTTCTAATAGAATACTTTGATAGAAATGTTGATCACAGTGATATATTGATAGTGTCTTAACCATTGTTATGAGTCATCCTATTTTCTAAACATTCCAAATGTGTAAAAGGAACATTGATAGAACATTAGGCCCAATTTAGGCCCAATTTAGTATTTTTATGTAATTATATGGAGAAAAATAGATGATAAAATGAGTGATATAATTTAAATTCAAAACAGTTTACAGCGACTGAGTCAAAGATTCTGTAAGGATGCATTTTAAAGATACGTAACTTTCAATATTGATTATTGAATTCGATGAACATTTCGTTTCCATGAGAAAAATGAAAAATCGCAGCTATTATTTTATCCAATCACAACAAAGAAATTTATAATTTGCTTTTGTTTTTATCTAATTATAAAAATAATTTTTTAATTGTCTAAAAATAACATTAATGTTTTGAAATAAATTTTAATGAAAATATTATAAATGATAGTTTACAATAGATAATACATTTATTAAGTATGAATATGAGTTTGTTAAGAAACAAATATTCTCATAATACTTTGTCATAATATTTTCTGTCAGAAAAAACCTTGACAGATATAATGCAGAAGTATTTATTTGAAACAAATTAAATTATAGCGGTAGAAAAATCAATCAAAATCCAAGGCTAATTGGAATATTTAACAAACGATATTTCCATATTTAATCTTCACATACCAGATTACATCCTTACAACCTCTAGGCTGAAAAAAATAAATGTATTAATAATTAGGCCAATATGCACGATAAATTAATTATATTTTATCAATGAGGGAAATTAATATTTTAAATTTGTGACAAAACTCTTCCGTGTTCTAAAATATATTTATACTATAATAAAATGTGTGAAGCAATATCAATAGAATGATGGTTACAGACACAGTAAGTGTTGCTGATGAAAAAAAGGAGTCTAATTAAAACAAAAATACATATATATATATATTTATAATAAGCCTTATTTCAGTCAAATTAACACCTATTCAAAAAATCTAATTCTAATTTTAATACGGAGGGAACAAAATGTGAATCAAGGGTTTGATCCAATTTGTTTCAAGAGTCAAATATCGCTGTAGTGAAGGACTCCTCAGTTGTCGTCATGTTCCAATTGTCCGGATCAACGGGCCAATATAGACTACGTGGTAGAGTTAGGTGGAAAATGATTGCACCAATAAAAAACAGCAGAAAAAGTAGCACGGTCAAAATACGAAGTCGAAGTACACGTTGGACTTCTGGGGAAAAGAAATCGTGAGGGTGTCTTTTTGGAGGTAAAGGTACATCTGTGCTGCATCCAAATGGATGACTTGGAGTGCGAATATGACTAGGTATTACCGACAGGAATTCCGTTTTACTTTTATCTAGCAGACCTATAAATATAAAATAATTATTGATTGGGGAAAATTAGTGGATTTATAATAATAATAATATTAATAATACTAGTATTGATATACTACTAATAAAAAACAATGGTAGTATAGTAAAATTTATAATTATCGTATCAACAATAAAAAGTTGAAATCAGTGTGGTTTAAAAAACAAGTTATCCTAATACAATGAATAAAAAAATTAGCAACACAACGTAACTTAAAAATTAATATATATATACAATAATATATATCAAAAACTCATACAGAAAAGATGGTGGGTATGGTATATATTATAAATGCTTGATATAATAAAGGATTTTTTTAATACATGACCAATAACTGATAAAATATTATAAATAAAGTATAACTTAAAATGTATAATGTAATATATATATTATAAAATCAAATATTTAAACGTTTATGGAGAAATCATTAAAATAATTATATAATAATAATTTAAATACAATAATGGTTTAAATTGTCAATATAGCAACATTTAAATATTGTCTAGTATTATATTTGTCGGCAATTTTTTAAGTTTCTGAACTTTTTATTTTTGAATAAATATATTTTTATGGATTAATTTTATTAAAATAATTTATAAAAAATTCTTTTTATTAATTTAAATATAATTAATTATTGCATTTTAAGCATTACCATTTTTTTCAAATAACAAAAACTAAATAATTATTTACCAAATCTTCATTATGGGATATGTATTTGGCTATATACATATATGTATATCTTAAGTGTATATCATATATATAATCCTTATTTTCCTTAAATATATATTCAATTATATTAGTAACTCGTAATCTTTTTTGTTATTTAAAATTTTTACTTTTTTAAAATTTAACAAAATCATTAAAGCTTGCCTGTAGTTTCTGAGGGCGAAGTAATAATCTCGTCTTGCTGTGGTCGTTTTGTCAAATTTTCTTGAGCCTATTAGGCAATATACAAGAAATCGATTAAAAATATATACGAAAAAATAATTTAACAAACTTTACTATATAGGCAAACTTAATGTTATAAATTCTAAAGATGTCTAACAAATTTAAAATGAATAATAATTAGATTCCTCGAAACAAGATACAATAATTACATTATTTCTAGATTAATAAAATATAATAATTTTTATTGAAGTAAGTTAAGTTATTTAAAATTAACAAAAAGTAGGTCTCACTCTACGGGCTTGTTCATCCCAGCTCTGACGATACAAGATGATGACAAGAGCGATTGTGCACAGAATGAGTCCAATTGTCATTCCAATCCAAAGACCTGTTCGGTAATACGAGATCGCAAATAATAAAGATATTAAATTTAATTCGTTATTGGTTATTGGCATTATAATAGAGTGTTTAATTAGCTTATCTAAATAGAGATAATATGAAATAGATTATTAAACTATATACACCATAAGCGTTTCACAAATTCGAATTAATTCCATAGTAAGCTTTAGACTGTTCGAAAACAGTTCTTCTTCCAAAGCGCAATTAACTTGTTAAGGTTACATTTAATTACATAAACAAAAATATTGAATTAATATAATTCTAATTTTCATTTTGATATATTAATGAACGTTTAAATTAATTGCATAAAATATTTCATATATATAGCCGTTGAGCGATCATTAATGAGCAAACAAATGATCTGATGAGGTAAATTTTATACAGAAACTAATATTATGAGCTCATTTACAGGAGTGAAAAAAGTTATAGAAAAATAAATAATTGTATTATGTACTAAGAATGCTTCTAAGTGAGATTTTTGATAAAGCTTGTTACACGAAGGGCTATAAAATATATTATTAAGCCGAATTATAAAATTATTCGTATTAATCTATACATTTTAAATCGAATTATATTTTTGGGGAAATTTGTTTGTGTATAAAGTTACAACATATTCACCCCTGGGTGCAATTTAAGACTACACAGTTAATAACTGAAGTGATATTAAAATAAAATAAAATTCTAATCTTATTTTAATATTAGTTTATCATCATTCACACCACAGATACCACAGCTATACAGACCGCAGCTGTACAAACACATTTTGGCTAAGAATATTCTAACATTATTCTATAATATTTTATTGACTGTGAACAGAATATTAATATGCTAAATATTAAATAATTTTCTTGATTAAGGTCAGCTTTAAATAGTTTCTACGCAAATACTGACTATTCATAAAATTGTCTGTGGGAAATTTATATTGTAAGTATGCAAAACAATATATGTATGCAATATTAATGAAAATTGGCATTCAAATGTTGTATTTATTTAGGTAAGAAAATGCGTATCTACATTTGGCATGCTACGCCCCTTGTCGTAACACATCAAAAAATGAATATAACTTTATGTTCCTTTTTAAGAAATATGTGGACAGTTACATTGCTAACTAAGTTATCAACATATCGGATCGTTAAGATTACATACAATTATCAAAAAGTATTACATAATGAAGCATTTAAAAATAATTAAAACAAAAACATTAACAGAAGATGTTGTTCAAATATTTTGTCATATAAGCATTATTTCTGTAAGTCTCAGTAAAATCATAATTATTAAGACTTAAACAAACATTTTAGCCTTAGTCTAATCGAGAAAATCATGAGAAGGGATTTTTTACAATCACATAAATTATTTCAAAATGATCGACTTCCTAAATTGAATAGTGAAATGTAATTGTCTAAAAACTTTTTTTAATAAGTCTGGGTTCGGGTAAGGAAGAAATTGGATGAATGATGCGCATATAGTGAAGGACAGTGAGAAAAATCTTGAATCGGCTCTTCCTTTACTATCGATTCAAGTAGTTAAATGTTCCATTTCAAATAGTAATTAAAAAAATTAATTAAACTCAGTAGACTTTGCAAAACGATTTTTTAAAATATAATAAAGGTGTAAACCTGATATGTGAAGGTTCGCAGCAAATCCCAGTATGAGAGCCAATGGAAAACCAAATATATAATAAGACACTAAGATGATCACTGCTCCAATCTTTTGACGTCCACAACCTCGTAAAACTCCGCCGCATATACCCTAAAAGTAACAATAAATATCAATGTTGGATTGTCCCCTTTACACTTTAATAACCAAATGTAATGGTAGACTGATTTGTTCAGGAGTGAGTGAATCCCTTTAGTGCAAAATGAATGAGTTCGATAACACACAACTAAAATTATAGATGTTGGGAATGTACATATAAATATTCTTTTAATAGTTACGTTCAATCAAATTGTAGTATTGTTTTTTTTTAATTAATTGGTATTATTAAATAAAACTAGTAGAAATGTTAAAGGCATTCATCAGTAGAAATTAAAAAGTTATGTGAGTTATATAATATTAATTTATACATTATATTTCTAGTATATAAGCAGTTCTATTCAAAGTACAAAGATAATCATCGATGACAACATAATTAACTTTTAGTTCATTATAAATCTGCTAAAATGAAACTGAGTACTTCTGGACCATGTAAAAATAGTAACATGACTCACCTCCCCCTGAGACCGAAACCGAAACTCCCCCTCCCCCACAAATGTAAATTGATTTAGAATTTTCGCCAAAAAATTGTTTTTAAAATTGCTCAGCCAATCAGAATTGAATATTTGTTTTTGGTTGCCTTTCACGCCGACTAAGGCAAGTGTAGAAATTGATACTATTGCACTTTACAAGAGGGTCTTTCCATACCGTTATCCTTACACGACAATAAAGCTAAAAAGGCGTAGTTGTATTTTCAGTTGCAAGACGTTTGGAAATTATTGCAACAACTAATGATCCACATAAAATAGAACAAGGGTTATTTAACGACTTACAGATATGTTGTCAGTGTAAATTACAATGACCATAAATGGCAATATTGAAGCTGTCAACTGTATCGTAGCTCTGAAAATGGATTTAAAAATGCTGAAAATACATTACAATAAATTATTTTGTTATGAAATTCTTGCAGTCATTAAATGTCATGTTGTTGTACTACAAGTTAATCGTATGATTATGTTATTGTAAAGCAATTGGTCAATATTTGCGCCTTATTTTGTTTTAAACGAGAGATGAACGCTTGACGTTCAATGAATTTCAATTTGACATACAAAAATATGTGTTTTAAGTAAATGTACATTGATTTTTATTGGTAGCGTGACAGCAGAACATTTGAATACCATAAGGGGTTAGCCAAAATCAGTATGCGTAAAATGATATGAAATCAAATTAAATAAAAAATGTAGATTGTTGTTGTTATTAATTTTTCTGAATTTAAAATATAATATAAAAATAATATCAAGTTAAAAGTAAACTCACTCATCCATTGAAAATATTCTTGGTATAACATCCTTTCCCGCCAAAATTATTGAAGATGTAAGAGTTGCCGTAAAAACTAAAAATATTATATAAATGTATGTTTAAAAAATCGTACTATACAACAAGACTAACATAATTTACATTTTAACATATGGAAAAAGTTTATATGTAAATTGCAAATATTAATAGTATAATTCAACTATTTTGTAAATTAAATATATAAATAATTGACAGCTGAAAAGTAGATAATGATTTTAGTGCTTCATAATTATTATTTAAACATAATTATTTTATCGTATTAAACTATAAATTACAAACTATTTAAAAATAATTTATATATATTTGCCTCTTTTGCGCCCATAAAGAAGGTATTGTGTGTTTCATTAATATATATCTATTTGTCTCATCGACCTAAAAGTATCCAATACACGTACCCTATTATGATATAGACCAATACAGAATAACACACAGAATACATACAGAACAAATACAGAACAATACACAATAGACACATACAACACTTTGTCCGCGAAAGACAAACTAGGATTCAAATAAATACATGGATTAAATGGATTGAAAATAATTAATGATACAAATGATAATAAACCTTATAAATCAAACATAATCAAATATACGAAATCACTTATTTTCAAAGATTATATCTTGAAATCATTTAAAACAGGTTACTTTCTTTACTTACAGATAATAGTCATGCCGACATTAAGAGACGTTCTCGCACCTTCTGGATTATTCCCTCCAAGGTATTGACCAACACGAATATTAAGGGCAACGCCAAGGCCATATGGTAACTGATTGCGAAAAAGTTATATATGTAATTCATTATTATTAATATATATATTCTGTACGAACGATGGAAATGTGAAGCAGTAAGCCTACCTTGTAGATTTTCATGATCTTTGTATCCATTTTTTGTCATTTATATAATTCGACATAATTTCATGCAAAATTGTCATTTGGTATTCTTGTTTTATACTATTATTACATATACATTGTTTTACTGATTCGATATATTATTAACTATTAATAAATATACATAATCAAACAACAATTCGCAGAAATGTAACCTTTGAAATATAAAATAAAATTTAAAATATACTGTTTCAAGTTATCCTGGTTGATATCCTTAGAATTATAACAATTGTTGAAATTAGAGCGTTAATATATACATACAACCATAAAGCAATCACCATTATTTTACCAAAATAAAATTGTAAAATGATTTAATTAAAGTTTCCCAAAAATTAATGTTTTTGTCTAAAACTGACTCTTTATTCATATATATATTGATTATAAATACTTACTACACAATTAGCATGTACATTAAAATATATATGAAAAAACGTAATAAATTCTCCATTAGTTATTGAAATGTATAATGTTAAGGTATTACATTATTTACCATATATGTTAAAATTTCTGATTGATATAGAATCGTTTGGCTTGCAAGTTCTATGCCGCCCCATGATCCTAAAAAAAGACACAAATATAAAGCTACATTATTAAAACAAATGTGAAAAGGTAACTAGAAAATGCTAGTATTTAGTAGTGTTTATTTATAAAATAATTTAAGCATATATGAAACATTAACATTTTGAGTATATATTTAAATAAATATAATTCTTTTTATATTGACTTTATATAGGTCTAAGGAAAAAGTTTTTACTGGTCACTAAATATTTATTTTAGTTCTACGCTGGTAATCATAGTTAACTATGTATATTTACACAATTAATATAATTAACAAATAAATATAATTCTTTTTATATTGACTTTATGTAGGTCTAAGGAAAAAGTTTTTACTGGTCACTAAATATTTATTTTAGTTCTACGCTAGTAATCATAGTTACTATGTATATTTACACAATTAAATTATTTATTATTATTAATTTGAGAACAGTTTCAATAATACCATATATTTATTATATCAAATTTAATTATATAATTCCAGTGATATATTTAAATAAATAGAATTCTTTTTATATTGACTTTATGTAAAGAAAAAGTTTTTACTTGTCACTAAATATTTATTTTAGTTCTACGCTGTTAATCATAGTTACTATATTTATTTAATTGAATTATTTATTATTATTAATTTGACAACAGTTTCATTAATACTATCTGATTATTATATCCAATTTAATTATATAATTCCAGTGATAAAATTAAAATAGGAAAATTTAAAATTATGTGATAATTTATTATTTTGAACCTTATAAATATATACAAATAATTATCGCATTGAATTAACTAATAGTGAATCAATAAATAAAGGTTCGATCTATGAAAAGTACTCAATATATAACCTAACATATAATACTTATTTTTTTGCACAATATGTAGGAAGTATTTCTTGTAATATGTCCATTTTAGCATCTAATGCAAAAGTTAACCATTTTTAGAAGATATATTTTAAAGTACTAGGTAATAATAATTATATTATAAACGATAGCTATAATGACAAATATCCTTACGATTTCATTTTCTAAAACTTAAAAACATGGATATTGTTTTATTGTTTTTGTTTATTATTTTATATTAGCTGAAATATATGTCAGCTAAACTTAGCTGATAATTTTTATATTTTGTTTTTAAATTACACCGGTGACATTTAATTTTTTTTAAATAATATTATTCAATATAATACTGAAAGTTAATTTTAAGGTGTGTTTTTTTGTTGCTTAAATTTCAAAATTTTAGGAAAAAGCATTCTAAAATGAAGTTAACAAATTATTTAGGAATTAGATAATTTTCGTCGATTACAAATTACATGACAAGTTTAAACAATATTCTCATGGTGATATCGGATAAAAGATAATAATTGTAATTTAGCGTTATGTACTATAAAATACTAAATAATAATCAGTTAAATTATTATAATATTTAAGATATATTTCAATATATTTATATATATTTCACAAATATTCTTAAAAGTAGCATATTATTTTTTGTGGCAAAATTGATAGTAGTTATTTAATTTGAAATGTACAGTACAGTATTTATTTCAAATAATTGGTATAGGCTAAAGTTATAAAATTAATTAATTCGTTAAACTTAATTTTATAACGAGTATTTAAAAAAAATTATTTTGGTAAAATATATTTATTCATGAAATTATTAACTATTCCATTATTTAAAAAATATTTATAATTTTAATTATTACAATTATGTAATTCAATGTAATGAAATGTAAAAAAATTATATTTTATTTAACAACATAATTTTCATATGTACATATGTAACATAATACATCCCATAATAAAAAAAATTTGAACGCTATTTATAGAAATATTAAATCATTGAAATGAATGAAATGTTACTTACATAATATTAATTAAAGTTAAACAAGAAAAAACAGTACAAGTATTATGGGATAACAATCATTTTAGTTAAATTATGAACACTCTGTTTAAATTTATTTTAAATTTATATATTTCATTAACTTTTATATGCGGTAACGCATATGCTAAAATTTGTTCGCACCATACAGCACTATGTTTCAAATGTACGTTCGATGTTTTTGTTTCTCAAATTTGAGCGACATAAAAATACACTTATAATATATTATTTCAATTATTTTATCAATATTTTTAAGAAATCGATATAATTTTTAAATATGTAATCCACAAAAAATAAATAAAAAATAATAATTAGACATTAAAATTATAATAATTAATATACAGCTTCAGCGATGAACAAATACAACATACCTGCTATAAATATTAGAACCTCCCAAATGATTTCTTCCGATGTGGAGTGACCAACTCCAGCAAGTGCCATTATGGTAAACGACTTCCACTCAAACAATGCTTCAGTCGTAAAACCTTTTACATTAGGAAAAAGTTTAAATATAAGTAATATAGTATATAAATAACATTACGTTATTTAAAGAATAATAGATATACAATCACCCTAAAGCAATATATGTGCGGTATAGATCAGATTAAATAACAAATTAAAAGCAAGACAAATACCGTCCCAAGTTTCTTCGTAAAGCTTGGTCCACCGAATGTAAATTAGTTCCATTAGCCACATTACAGCATATGCTAGTGCTTGGCAAATAGCTGATGCTCTATATAAACATTGAACATATATGTATTATAATTAATAATAGCTAAGTAATTATCCATAAAAAAGCGAGGAAAAAATAGTCGTTGTACGAACAAGGGAGGTTATAAAAATGATAAAAAAAATTAAATTGATAATTTTTGATAATATATTTTGTCAATAATAAACATTTAAAAAAAAATTAATTCATGTTTTTTTTGTTACAATAATCAATACATGGTGTTAACGCATTTCACAAAATATGTTTTATTTCAAAAACATGTATTTTGACAATTTTGATTGAAATGTTGTTAAAAGGTTAGTAAACATTTTCACATCATACTGGTTAAACTTACTATTTAAAATATATTTTAGATAATGTATAACATTTTAAATAAAAAATCAAATGATTCGAAAATAATTCACTTTAGATTCAATTTAAAAAGTTACTTTTTAGAAAATATACCAAAGATAGTGGATTATGATAGATGAATTATAATCCACTATCTTTGAAATATACACACAAATATATTTTTAAGAGTATTGAAATAAGTTGATGATAATATGATTTGCATGGTATTTTCAAATAGAAAAGACGAATTCTTTTGGAATAAAAATTCTAATTATAAAGAGCAATTTTTATTCCAAAAGAATTTCAAAATATTTATAATTGACATTTAACCTGTGTTTAAAATTTCATCTCAATCGAATGTAAGCATTTTTACAACAGATGATGAAATAAACAGTTTGTAATTTTTTCTCACCCTACTAACCATTCTACTGTTGAAGTGAATAAAATTGTAATAAGACTTACATTTCATAATCAGTATTATTTTTTGGTATATACAAAACATATTTAAATGGTGTTTATTACTGTTGACATGCATTATAAACATAAATTCTCCACTATAATTTTAGTAATTAAATTTGCTCAAATAATTTATTATATATTTTTAATTAGTTGGTTTGATAAAAGTCTAAAAACTCTAAAAGTCTATGGTTTGAAGTATATTTAATTAAATTAGGCTTACTAAAGAAAAATAAGGCAACTTTATAAAAACTGGAACAGTTTTAGCTACAATTGTAAAATTAATATTATATGAACTCACTCATATCGATATCCGAGCACGTATAGTAAGATATATTGACTAACAATGTTGAATCCGTTTCCAATGACACCAATTACCATCGGTGGAAAGACTCGATCCTTAAATGAATAAATCCTTTTATTGATCTACGAATTGTACTCTGGTATCATTAACTACACAATAAGAAGAGTTAATACTTTCAAGAAATATTTTTTTATAAAAAAAAGAAAATACATGCAGTTAAATAAAAATATCTAAATAACTGTTTCAGTTTTTATTAAATTTAATATAGCAATAAATGTCAATTATGCAAAAAAATAGGGAAAAGGATAACACAGTTCTATAATATTTTTATACTTGAAGCAGCAAATTAAAATAGTATTTGGAGATTGTTTAGACAATATTATATTATATTGAATTAATGCCAAATTGATCAAATTTAGAATTTTCAATCAGCTATTGCTGGGCTTGGGTGTTGTACAGGTTTGTATAGATATAATTGGATTTAGAGTGTTGTCGTATTTTGTAGTGATCATAAATATACTTTTAGATA
>JAUZND010002765.1:0-33570 GCA_034780555.1 Coelogynopora nodosa
CTCTCTCTCTCTCTCTCTCTCTCTCTCTCTCTCTCTCTCTCTCGCATCATAGAGGCAACACAAAGCAACCAGCTACACCAAACAACCGACTGTTTGACTGTGGAGCGCGGGTGGGTCGCCTACTATGACTGCCCCGGCAGAGTCTGGAGGAACTGATGCAGTGGTGAGCTGACAACATCCGAAATATATTAATAGAACTTGGATAATAACATCGGCTAGTATATCGTCTCTGTCATCGTCTTTTAAATGTCCAGGTTAGATCGTGTTGAATACAATATTCTCTCTATACATGGAAACATTTTTGAGTTCTGAGAGGTAAATTTTAAAACTGGATTGTCGTTTAATAATAAATCGATGATTTTATTATTTATTAAAAATAAATTTTATAATAATTGATAATTTTATCAATTTTAAATTAAAAAATAGTATCCACTATTATCTTTAAATAATAATCAAAAAAGTTTAGTTTCTGTCATATATTAGAACTGATAGTTTTAATTAAAAAGCTTAAAATAATCATCCGTAGACCAAAAGGGTCTTTTTTTTAATTAATCAAGAAACGATAACATAAATTTACACTCTAATTGAACAGTATTAAGTATTCGTAATTATGAGTTGCGTATATTGTCGATATCGAATCATACAAAATTTTGTTAAGAGACGCGATTTGAAAAAATAATTTAGTAAAATGATTGAGTAATAAAAAGTAAATAGGCTTTTATTAAATAATAATAACAATTAAATCTTATTTTAATACTAAAAAGAATTAAAACGAATCAAAAAGAAGAAATTTTAACAAAGTGAATGATGGTATAAGTATAGCACATGGAAAATATATATTTATATAAAGTAAAAAGCACTTCTTCCCTAAAAAGCACAATGACACCCCCACAGATAGTCGATAGATTATTTTTTATAAATTATGATGTCCCCATTCGAGTTCAATCTAGTATTTGCTTCTATTCTATAGGTCTCGTGTTATCATAAAAAGTACTAATGTATTGATATATTTTGCCCCCGTACGATCACCTTCCACAATCCATTCAGTTTGCCCTAACAAAAAAAACAAAGTGTCTAAAAAATTATAAATGTGTATGCATGCTAATTAGAAGAAATATTTATCTTGCACAAATTTAAATTATTTCTAAATAGCATTGCCAACATTTTCTCCAGAGTTTCCCCATATAGCCTAAAAACATTGCTATATGATAATTCACAATTGCCCATGGCAAATGTATATTTTTCGCCATCAAAACGAGTTATGAGAGGGTAATAAATACGGAAAGAGATAATTATGTCCATGATTTTCCAACCAATCTATGAATTTTGCAAGGAAAGTTTCCATCTAATTCCCATAAACATCAATTAGTTATCGGGAGTGTAGTTTGTTAATAAAAACGAAATTAAACCGATAATTAATTGCCAAAGCGGATAGAAGAAACAAGATAAATATGCAAATTAATTTGAAACAGATACGATTATTTTAAAATATGACTAAAAATTTATATTTTCATTTCGATGTATAAAAATAAATACAACTTTTTCGATTGTTGTATTTCTGGAAAAAGTTTAGCAAATATACGGCTCAGTATAGCTCGTGTTTACATAGACAATATTTTTATTATATTTTCCAATAAAAATTTTCCAACAGTGGAAATTGTTGAAATTATAATAATCAAGATAAAATATAATGTGTATTTACATTTAACGATATACACCAAGGACCTTATTGGCACCTTATACATAATTAAGAAAATGAATATTGTATAAAAATAATATAATTTATTATTTTAGAAAAACTAGTGTATTATTGCGTTACAAAAACTAATGGTTAACATACATTGCTCCTATAAAAATTGTTAAAACTATGTCAAGACTATCAAGAATAAAATTTATTAAAGCTAAATATTTGGTTATTATATGAAATGTTTCATACTACTATTAGCATAATGATATACACAAATTTTGATTTTTTGTGCTTTCTGATGCTTCATTTTTATAAAAGAAGTGGAGAAGTTGTATTAATATAATCAAATATATATATATAAATATTTTGGTCAATTTGCCCTCATAGTGCTTTACTATAATAAGTTATTACTTTATACTCACAATTTTTTTTAATTTAAAATAATTCTCATATTCCAATTATAACTATTATTTTTATTGCACTATAATGTAGAACTATGTGAACGTTTTAAATAACAGATATTACCATGTATTAGTTAGTATTGAAAATAAAATGCAGTATGCAGAATAAAATATTATTCTGTAAATTAAATGTATAAATTATGAAGGATAAATAGAGATCGGTTTATATGTGCACTTCTTGAAATGTTATAAGTTGGTAAGTGTCGAGGAATCAATTATTGCAATTTGTTTTTCATTATTTAATATAAAATATTACCAAAACTCAATAGAAATATACTGCAAACTTTCTAAAACCGTTTGTCTGGTTAACTACATGACTAGGAGCATAAAATTAATTAATTACATACGTTTATGATGAAAATTCAATCCATTAAAAAATATAATTTTCCAAAAATGTTACATAAAGTAATTCTAGATTTTATTTTTAAATATTTGTTGCGCAAAATATTGGGTCCCATTGTAAAAATGTTATCAATCAAAATTACCTTTGAGTACATCCAATTACTATGTGACTGACAAATTGATATTCTGTTAAATATGAACCACACCTGAATTAACCATGTAAACTATATATGCTCCAATTTCTATATGCTATTTTTCTCATATTTATGTTCCCATAATATCGATCTAATGTCTGTACATTATACCTAATCCCGAACTACTGCGGTCTGTCAGAGTTTCGTTATAAATATACATTATTATTATTATATATATATATGTGTTACCAATTTATAGTAAAATTTATATAATTACGATACCAGTATTAAATTAATGAAAGGGTAAATAGTGTTTTATGTCTATAATTTAAAGAGAGTTTAGATCAATAATTGAAAAAGGTATTACTATCGATCATGTGCTATGCGTTAAATACGAAATAAAAATTATAAATACAAAAGAACCTATATATTATAATCTTGAGTTCCTATCAATTTTGCTAAATAATTTCTATTTCACCTGTATACTTTTTGTATAAGAGTTTTCTTTATATCCTAACGGAGATACTGATATTATAAATAAACAGACGGTCTAATCCCATGTATAGAGCAACCGACTGAAAGATGTTGAACTTTGTTCAACATCGGCCTGGACTCGTCATTATATGCTATATAGATATATATGTATATATGTATATGGCAAGAACTGACATCCATTTGTTACTCTCTTCGACGTCGAAAGAAATGTATGGAAATGTTCAGTGCAATTAAGTCGGTAATATTTGCACTCATTGGAGACTATTGGTTAGATGACATCATATCTGCTAATAGTTTTGCATGTAATTTGCCTCGCGTCAAATTAAATTATTAGATCTATAATATATTGGAATATAGTTCTTCATTTCAATAATTATAATTATATTTTTATTATTAGGCCACACTTACATTTTATATAAGTCTTCTCTAAGATTAGAAACTGAAAAAAACCTGAAATTTAAATTTATAAAGGTAAAATATTACGCTGCTAACTTAAAAATGTGTGCAACATATCGGTAGATTCTTGTTAGGAAGTGTAGGGGGCCAACATTTACACTATAGAGGTAGTAAAACCTGAAGGTAAAAACAGTTCCTGTAAATACTCTGTAAAATAGATTAAAATCACACTTTAAAACAACACTTAACATGCCGTAACGGCTACAGACGTCTATACATTGGCCCAGGACAATACTGGTCAAATAAATTTATGATTGAGAAGTAAACCTTACATTTTAGTATTTTTTCAGCCTTGGCATATATATAACTTGGGCAAAGCTATTTTCCCTAACCCAGTCATTGTCTGGTTATTGTCCGGTCATTGTCGTTTTATTAATTTTCCAGTCATTGTTGTTTCATTAATTGTCCGGTCATTGTTGTTTTATTAATTGTGCGGTTATTGTCAGGTCATTGTCAGGTCATTGTCAAGTCATTGTCAGGTCATTGTCTGATCATTTTCCGGTAATTGTCAGGTCATTGTCAAGTAATTTTCAGGTCATTGTCAAGTAATTTTCAGGTCATTATCAAGTAATTTTCAGGTCATTGTCAAATTATTGCCAGGAAATTGTACGGTTATTTCACCCACCAGTCACCGCCACTGTTAATTTGGACGTTTCAACCATATAAGTCATATCAACAAAAATATTATAAAAAAACAGTTAGTCCTTGGACCGACACTTTTGCCTACTCAAAGATAATGCTGATATTTTAATTAATAATAATATTAAAAGAGTTAGATTTTCTCAATAAGTTTACATAATTTATATAATTCAGTGACCTATATAACAGTAATTAATCTTTAAACAGACATAGATATATATAGAGAAAACATTATTAAATTGTTACCTTTATTCGAATTTATGAATGTACCTCATTATCCTAATAGTGTAATGTATATGTACATTTATATTATATATATAATATGTATACTATAATGTAATGCATATTTAAATTTATTTTGCTCAACAACAAAAATATATATTTATTAAAGTTAAATGTTTTTTATAACATTATGTATTTCTTATGACAGAATACATCTCTTTGTCAGAGTAATGAAATAAGTAAATAAAACGCTATATTGATTTAAAAAATACATACAGTTATGGACTTTATTATTGGACAAAAATACAAAAATACAATAATAGTAATATATAAACCAAAATGCATATTAATACAAATCAATCAATACAAAATATTTACAAATAAATAATATTAAAGTATATAATCGCACGACCAAAGTTTTAAACATTATAGTCTGAATGAAAGCGTAAATACATAATAACACAAAAAGAATGATAATACTTGAGAAAAGCTAAATTTAATATAAATTATATTTCCAGGTCATCAGATATTTGCGACTATATTCCTCCTATATATGTATGTTTTCAGTATAATATAGTTAAGTAACTATTACGTATAAAACATACAAATATAATACGTAAAGTTACATCGCGATCATCTACAATGTGACTGCCACAAAGTAATAAAATTATTCATATTTTACACTGCCCCACATATACAATACATAGAATAATATTTTTGAGTTAAATTTAATTAAATTAAATTAAACTTATTTTTAATTTGTCATTGAAACTGTAGTCCTTATTCATGGACGTCATTGATATATAGTAGCTGAACTCTAAATTATATTTAGCCTTGTGAACACAAAATTGCATAGTATTATTACTATATTGTATAATGTATTTCAATGACAAAAAGAATTATGTTATCGTAAAATGAAGCGATGGCTGTCTGTCTGTATATATGTTTCTCGCTCAAATTACCGTAAATGAACTGCATGATTATAGAGGCTGATAATTGACATAGTCTGAAACCCATAACGCAAGGATCGGCTTTTTTGATGGAGTATATAATATATTCTGCCAAAGTCCACACTCCGTGATGCTTGGCATGAATTCTTAGTTTTGTATATAGATGAATTTGGAATTAGTTCTGGACACCCAGACAATATTACTCTGAGAAATATTGAAATAAAACTTTTATAAATGACAAGCAATTAACCAGTTTCGGTATTTTTTTTACATGTTTCAGTTAAGTGGTTCTAAAATATTTGAATACATTGGATTGTTTCATGAAATTAAAGGATATAATTCCGTTATGATATAAATCATTTCGGAAAATGTTACTGAAAATCAATATATTGGTATGTATAGTACTTTATTACTTTATTTACTATTAAACATTATTTTTAGGGTTTTATTAATTTAAAATTATTAAATATTAATTTATAATTTTTAGATCATAAGTATTTTTTTAATAATTCTAATTTTTTTAAATAGTTCAAAAAACAAATTTAAATTGCCGTTTTAAAATAAAAATACAAAACAATATTTTAAACAGTGCAAAACTGAATATTGTGATAATTCTAAGTAAACACAAAATATAGTCATGATGCAATTTGCGTCAAATTGTACTGTTATATAAAAATCAGTGGACTAAAACTTTTTATTGCTCAAAGTTAGATAGTTTGTTTTACTTTTTATTAGTGAAAAAAATTGATGACAAAATTGTTGGCTGTAATATTTTTTTAACAATCTATGAGCGATATTTTATTTTACTCAAAGTTAATAATAATAAATCTTGGATAGGAAGAGAAGGGCTCGGAGTGATCTGATGGCATCTGTTAGGCTTCGTCACGCTGTCAACCTGCAGTATATTTATGGATTTTCAAATTTCAGAACTCCATTATCACACCGGGTTTTATAATCTGGGTTTCCATTCAAAGACAATCTTTTTCTAAACTCGTGCGTCGCAGTTTTTCCCCGATTGCAAACACTCTGTATATAAATTGTAATGTTGAAGAATGAGCTGTCAAAAGATAGAAGCCATAGGACTGATCCCCGTTATTCAACAGGGGAATGAATGATGTAACTGATTGATAACATGGGTAATAGACCGATCTGATAAGTGGACCGTCGAGAAGTCTGAAATAATGACCTATATTATATGATCATCGATAAGAAGTCCCGCAGTGGTATAAGTATTATGGCGGTAGGTAGTTATATCATAATTTGCCTCGACTCTAAGATCGTCATAAACTCTTATTATATACATATATATATCAACACCGATGTCCACTTCCGACATCCCACAGACTTTAATTCTAAAAGTGGTATGGGTTATACCTTTATTACACTGCACGCTTGTCCTCTATCTCGTTGCTAGGGCATGAGATGGACTGGACGACAAACTTCAAGATATATAATATATTTCCATTTCGGGAAAATTAAGGGAGATAATATATATGTTGCACATTCTGGCACAGATTGGCTTATGGCGTGTGCCAAAAACGTTTCGCTATGTTTCAATATGCATATTTATTATTTAGCGCATGCGTATATAGTATATAGGTAATACGTATGTTTATATAGAATGTTTATTATAAACGTTGCAAACCACAGACAGTTTCTAAGGGATCACACTTGCAAGCTTACATTTCACACATTACTTTGACTTTATAATAGTAACAAAACTGTTGCAAAATGCCTTCAACAAAAAAATCCATCTGTTTTAAATCAGATTATTTTTTACAGTGAACCTCCTTTAACACACAATAAATTATTTTTGGAGATGACCCAAAAAATGTAATAATATATTCTAAATTTACATTAATTAATTATATATATATAAATATTGCTATATAACATACCTATTACATATATAACTACATATTAATATATTACATAGATATTTGCCTATATACATTATATAAGGGTATATACATGTTTATTAACTAGTATAAAAAATAATTATATATAGTAAATTTCCTATTTATAACATTAATATAATATTAAACCAGAATATATTTAAAATACTAATAATATTTATATATTGATAATATCTTTTCAATTTTCAATTTTCAATTTTCACTTTAAATATTATTATATATAAAGGGCAGATCCAAAAATCTACAAGACAGATCTATTATACTATATAGGCTATAAAAATTGGACCACAAATAAACATATAAATAAAGTATTCTGTAAAAACATCATTGAAATATTTACATTAAAATATATAAATAGTAACATTTAATAAACACTTCCTTTATTAACTAACATCTAATTAACCGTTTCTATAATAGATAACATTTAATTAATTAGCAGTTTCAATGATAAACAAAATCTATCATATTTGATAGTAATTTATTTTTATAATATGCACTTATAGTTATATATTAACCGAAATTTTTAATAAATAATTTCAATAATAACTGACACCCATATTTTAACAATTTCTATAACAACTAACATTGTTCTTTGAAACTTTTGCGACATTTTGATAATGGAATGTTGACGTTAAGCTTTGACATCCATTAATTGCTATTTACAAAAAAAATAAACTAAGGAAAAACTATACACAAATATAATTTTTCTACATATCTCAAAATGTTTAACTATTTCAAAACCAATAACCAATTACAGTTTATATTACAGTTTGTTTTTTAAAATATATATTAGTAAAAACATGTAATCTTTGTCGTGTAATCTGTCATTGTAATTGACATTGTCATTGTAATCTTTGTTATAATTCTTTGTACGTATTCCCAATAGACACAATTTCTAATATATTTTATGATATTATTATGATAACAACTCTATTTATGTATATTTTGATGTTGATTTTTTAAATTATTTATATTAATGTTAATTTTTTGTTATTGCCTATTTGTCATATTTGTTTTTGTGAACTATATCTTAAAATATGACAACTGTTTTTCCGGTAAAAGTCATGATCTTTAATTTATACGTCCCCGATATGAAAGTATTAAAAGGTAGGATAAATTCTCTTTATTATACAGTTAAAAAATGACGTCATATCAATTTTCACCAATTTAAATTGTTTTAATGAAGCCGAAATAATAAAAATTACGAACTCTTAATTTAAAACACAGTACCAAACAAAACTCAGATTAGCACTATCAATACATAAAATAATGTACGATATTTACAGAATAGGTGTAAATAAACTTTATAGTAAATTTCCATAATGTATGATAAACATAATTAGAACACATGAAAGCATTCATCAAAGACAGAAAATAAATCAAAATAAAATTTTCTTAACTGCTGTATGTGAATATAACTATAAAAATAATGTAATTAATGATGCTTAAATCTTTTTGAACAGCATACAAAAAAATAAACAAAAACTGCAAAATCGCACAAAATTTAAATTAGAACTGACAATTTATCTCCAAATGATATACAGTACTTATGGAATAAACTTGTGACATTAACATTATGTATTATTCATGTCAATTAGACTACAACTATAAGGAACAATTATTTGAATTTGTTTTCTTCAAATGATATGTGACACATATACTTATAAATGTTTGTTGCTTTATCTGAAGTATAAATATTAAAAATGTTTATAACATTTCATTCGTGAGTTTTTCATTTGTTATGACATTATTGCTAGACAATACATTAATAGTATGTGCTTGACCTTGATTGAAGAAATGTGTTTGACATGTTTTACTAATGACATGTTACACAATGTTAACTTTTTATCAATAATATAAGGCTAGTTAATTTGTATATTTTGTAGTTCTTTGGCTATTCCCATGTTATATAATAAAAGTCAGGTGTATTAAAATACTTTTTATTAGGAATGAACTTCATTCCTAATAAAAAGTATTTAAATACAACTGACTTTTACTAGTTAATTTGGTTAGTATATTATAGAAAAATAATAAAATAAAATTACTTAATCATAAAACAATTTTTTTAATAACCTAAATGTTTAAATATTTAAATTAAACAATTAAATATTAAAATGAATTACCAATATATATATATATATTTCAAATTATATGAATACAAAAAAATAGAATGCATGCACTGATAAAATTAAGAAAAATGACAACTTTTACAATTAATCAAGAAATTGTGTATCCAATAAAATGTGTGAATTTTAATAGTAACTATAATTATACAATATACACTGAATAATATAGTTCTGTACTTTTTGAATAAAACTACAAAACAATATAAAAAACATTAATACTACAGAAGCATTATATTTTAATAACAAAAATAACTAAGTTTAACAACGATATCTTTTCGCTATTAAAAATTTCAAAACTACATTAAAATATTCAAAAGTAATTTACAATACTGTAGCCTACATTTAATATCGAAATATTTTAATTTTTATTATTATTAGGCATTAAATATTTTAATAGCCAAAATACATGACATTCTTACATAATAATTGTGAAATTATAACATGCACATTAAAAAATAAATAACTTTTTTTATTGCTAGCAAATATAATATTTTTTCTGTATTTCATTTTAAGTAAATGTGTAGCTTCATATAGTGTTTAATAGTATATTAAAAATTATTGGTTATGATTAATATTTGAAAACAATATTATCTCATTAAAATAGCTAAATCCTTTTTTGTCGTAACAAATAATATATTTCAACTACAAGTATATATACATTATAGCATGTTTCATGTTCATGCTATGAAGGTGTGAAGGTGTCATAAACATGACTATATATAATTAACACAAATATCTTTTTAACAGAACACAGCCCAGTAAACATGTAATACAGATCATAGATGTTAACCACCTTTTTATATTACACTGTATAAAATGCTGTGAATATATAATATTATCGCATCGTATATCCTAACCAGGTTGTAAATTGTTTATGTGCACAGTTGCGTGCCGTCATAATGCGCTCTCATTGCACAATTTTAGACCACCCTTCCTATAACCCTCCCCCACCTCCACCTACAACTCCAATTTTACCTTATTTGATTTTTTTAAACGCGATAGATTATTTTTAGGGATTCCGGGAGGTCTGATATTACTACTTTGCACGTGTTTCTGGCGAGACTTTGAGCAACTTGTTTTTATTATGTAATAGGATGAGCAAATAGACATATAGTCTAGTGTTTTAACTCCCGCAGTATGGGGATCAGAATTGAGACACAACGGGGGCCGTCGGATAGGTACACAGCTGTAAACAGCGTTTAGTCTGACACTGAAATTGAGCGTTGTTGAACATGCAGTCTTTTACTAAATCAATTTGTTTGTACAGAATTAAATTTGAGAACTATAAAGTATAATATAGAGATATTATACAGAAAGTGTTTTTCGTCCGCTTTGTGTAAGTCGGTTAAAAATTCTTTTAAAGTTGCCGCCTCAAATGGACATGTTCATGCCGATATAATAATTTTGTCAAAGTAAGAAACATTTTACAAACACCGTGTTGTCACATAAAACATTACTATAAATATTTTACGTAGCATATTTTGCGCAAGGGTAGTATGTTTTACTTACTTATTTATTGTAATGAAATCTTTTTTGATTTAGAATCCCAGATGCTAACGATTTTAATGAAAATTTATATTGTGAAATATGTAAACATATCTAATAAGTAAGCACTAAGCGCAGAGCATAGAAAGACAGAGCACTACCGGTTTCGAGCTATTCAGCTCTCATCAAGTACCCTATAATCTCCCTATATACTGATGACTGGATTGCAAGTAGTACTTATTAAAACCCAAACAAATCGTCAAAAAAAGCAATTTAAATAGTAAAACTTCAGAGGTATTAAAGTATTCATAAGTATTAAAATAGATAATAATAATTTTAAAAAATTGTGCATATTTAAGGAAACTGCCAAATATAGGAAACCATACACCAATTCATATATGAAAATATAAATAGATATTTCATAAATATAGTTCAAGGTAAAAGGTCAAAGAGAGCAATATGGGGAAGGATATAATAATATATTAAAATTAAAAAGCAATAATGAAGGTGTATAATAAAAAGTGTTGCGCACTATAAATATATAAAAATATATTCTTTGACAAAAACAGCACCGAACGTGGTGAGATGTTTGTAATACATTTAATACGTAAATTGATTAAATGATTCAAATGAATATTTAAATAAATAACAGTTTTGATTGTTTAAAATGAGAATCTGTGTGTATCTTTAAAGCTTATAAAAATATTCTGTTTCAATTTGAATGCAAAAGTCATCATTCATAATAATAATGATAACATTATAACAACATCTTAAAAAAGCAAATAATTAGATTTGTAACTTATATAGATTTATTTTTGCGCTTATATAGATTCATTCCCATTTAAGACTAGTATTTGAGCCCGTCGTTCTATTAATAAGACATCCAATCGTTATACATTTACAAATAACATATGCATAACAATTCTTCAATATTACTTAATATTTTTTATTAATCTTTAGAAAAAAACATGAGAGGCTCTGTATAATTTAAAACAAGTATTATGTTTTAACATATTTAAGTAACATAACCAAACGTTTTGGGAAAGAAATTTAAAGTATATTCTTTCACTAATAGAATTGAACGGCTCAATTATGTAAACTATTCTAGGTTTTACTGTAATCCAGATTGGATACGTGATCATCGAATCGATTTCTTTTAATAAATGAACTTATATTATATGTGCTTAAACAGGAGTCGATTTCTAACTCTCTTGATATTTATCTCGTGTTTTAAATTTCTCAGTTAAAACCACCATAAATCTTCGGGAGATTTTAATCTGCTAACTGTACAGCACGCGTAAGCTTTATGGTGATCGTGTAAAAGTTCTTTAAGCCTCTTTAAAACTAAGATTAAGTTAAAAATTAAGTTAAAATAAATTATTAAATTATTAAAAATAAAAGTTAAGATTTAAAATTAAGTGAAATTAAATTCAATTTCATTCAAATAATAAAAATAGGAAAATCTTAAAAATTTAATCGGAAGAGTTTATCAATAATGCATTCTGTAATGTGACTTGTATCTCATAATGTAGCTTACGGGGTGATAGCTGTTAGTACTTGTTTGATACTCTATTTTGTTGAATATTTATTTTATTGTAACTAATTGTAATTTTTTAATGAAATATGTAGGCCTACATGTACATATTATTATAATAAAAATATTTAAAAAATACATCAAGAAATTTTGCATATTTTAACAAATATTTTTTTACAAAATATATTTAGTATTTTACATGTCTATCAGAAAATAATTAATAAAATTTAATGGAAGAAAAAATGATGTTAATATAATTATTCCAGTGTTAAAAATCTGCATGAAATTACTAAAATCAATCAAATTCCCTCATCATCAATTTTACACCTTCTATTTGTTCGATTATCAATGTGGAAAACAGAAAATTGATTTTTACTTTTATGCTTTATGTAACTATATAGATATAACCATTGCTAAAATAGAAATAAAAGGCAAATACAAATTATATAGTATAATGTGACAAATAAATGAAATAATATATTTAATAATACTATGTACAATGTATATATACAATACAAATAAATACAATGTATAATGCTGCTGGCAATGTATTTCATTTTGGAGCGCTATATAAATACATACATATTATTATTATTATTATTATTATATACTAATTCTATATTATCTACTAGGTCCATATTATTCGTATGAGCTGATTCTATACCTATGATCTATACCACATTATGTCTATGAGCGAAATCTATATTATCTACCATATTATTTGTATGAGCTAATTTTATATTATCTACCATATTATTTGTATGACCTAATTCTACATATTATCTACTATTGTATATTATTTGTATACTAATTTGTGTACTAATTGTTTTTGCATAGGTAACCGTACAATAGATTAATATTGATGATTAATAACTGAACAAATGTAATATTAAATACAAGTAACTATATTTAAACAATAACTTCTTTATTTGTAAATAAATTGTGCATCGTCTATACCTTTGAGTGTATCGTAACGCATCTATAGTATAACGAATATTATATCAGAGTGTAAAAGTGCTTACTTTTTATATTGATGAAATTAAAATAATTGTTAATTCTAATAATATACCCATATTTTATATCTTATGTAGCCTACTATTATGTAATTTACAATATAAATAAGTAATTTATTTCTATTAATAATTGTCATAAGTAAAAATTATTGTTTCTGACGTGTGCTTTTCAAGTTATTAACCTTTTTTATTTTTATACTACAAATATTTGACTATGGCCTCCACTATACAGATAGGAGGAAAAATCATTTGTAATATAGGTCAATTAAATATATATATAACAAATTTATCGATTTCCTTGTATAGGTTATACATTTTATTATTATTGTGGAAACAAACCGATACACGGAAGTAACTAATGCATATTAACGATTGCGTTTGACCGACTTTTACAATAGGAGTGTGAATATAAAGGCTTATCATTGCTTTACATCTTGTAGATTTTTGCGTATAAGGAATAGAGAATTAACCCACTGCGCAGGACGATTTGTTGATGAGTTCTCATCGTGACTAATTACTTACAGTTATAGTGCCCGAATTTTTTACCACTGCATTTTTTTAATGACTAATGATCCTTGAGTAAACCGCCCAATTCATAGGATTGTTAACAGCTTAAGATTATACAATAATTGTCTTTTTTTGCAGTGGTTTGTTAATTTGTGGCATCAATTTAATTATTATCATTTGAATTACATAATTATATTGTAAATTACTTTATTTTCTATAAAGATAATTCATTACATTATGATTATAGCGATACATTCTGAATAACAGATATATTTATCTCAAATGTAAAAATACATTTAATAACAGTTTTTAACCATTAATAAAATGCTAATTTAATTGTTTCATTTTTAAATGATTCAGTTTTAAGCATTAATAATAAATATGTACAATACTCAATTATCTCATTTCTTAGTATTTTATCGTTCAATATAAATATTATTGATTAAAGTTTAATATTGTACAATTAAATTGAAAAAGGTTTTTCTTCGAGGAAATCTAAACAGATCAACTTTATACATTAATAAATTATTTTCACTATTAAAAAGCTGAACATAAATCTAGCCATGTGAATTTTGGTAAACATTTTGGGTGCAGCATAACTAAGTAAGCCTCTTTTTAAATATTATAATATTTCTAGTGTTTTATAGAATTTACATAGAATTAATAATATTGGTTTATATTAATTAATTAACATTAGTGTTTAGTTAATTGAACAACCCAAGTGCTGATTATATACAAATAATATAATTTAAATTGTGCTAAAATTCAAACACTGTAAACTATGTAGAGATTACGAGGTTGACAGCATTGCTTGCCTATATAGTAGTCAATTTATTTTCCCACCCCTTTCAAAGTTTTTTTTTTAGTAAATACCAGTGCATCCATCTTCCTTCTATATATACAAGAAGTCATTATAAATATTCGATAGCGGTGAGATAAAAGACATTTAAAAAAAGACTCACATTGACCGGATATGGCAATACTGAGTGATTTGTTATAACCTGTCGCCCCCATTCCATTCACTGTCCTCTATAATGCATCTAATAAAAATAAGATAAAACGCCTCTTCATGATCAATGAAAGAGTTGCGTTTATAGTGTCCGTGCAACTGTGATTTCTATCTACATTTTCTATATAAGATCATTATACTATTTTTTGCTGGTAAATATTAATTTTGTGTGCCTATTTATTATAAGAGATTATTTACTACTATAAAAATTATATTTTTGTCTTTTTTGTAATTAATTAATACTATGATTTTATTAGTAGTGTTTAAAAAAATACAACTAGACTAGAAATATATTAATTAGTTATATAAAAATAATATAATAAAATGTGCAATAGTAAAGTTTAAAGCAATCAAAAAATCAAAGCAATGCAGTGCTAGCATTTTTGTCTCACGTCTTCAGAGAAATTTGTGATTCATTTTTTATTAAAAATGTTTCGATTCATATTTAAAAAATATATAAATTATAAACATAGTATTTAATACAAGAAAGTTAATAATTAATAATACAATTATTTCTACAGGAAATGGATTTTTTGAATCAGGTGAAGTTAATTAGAATTTATTTTCAGCATATTTAATAATGAATTTATTAGTAAATACATTTCATGTGATGTAAATTTCTTGTAAACGGAAAAAATAAATTTTAAATCTATGTACATTTTTATCAAATAAAAAAATTATACCCGAGCGTCATGAGATACAAACTGACAGTAACAGTTAAACTATACCGCCGATTAATTTTAGAGATGTTTACAATTGGAAATAAAATAAATTAATTAAAAGTTCAATTTTGGATACGAAAATGTAGTGGGTATATCGACGAAAAGTATAATTGTTAAATTATTAAATATTTATAAGTTAAATCAGTTTAACATTAACGTATATCAATTTTAGTAATTTTATGCTAATATTTATTGAGGACCTATAACCGATGTATATATTAAACAAAGAAAATAGGAGGCTAAAAAAGATTAACTGCTAACTTTTAGCGATAATATATTTTCTGCAAACTCGCCATTTGAAAAACGGACAAGTGTTTACTAGTTTCTGGAATCGGATTATGTTCTGAAAATATGTATAAACGTTAACTGTGTAATAATAAATGTTGTAGTCGATTTGAATATTTAGTATGTAGTATTTTTACTTGGACAATTTCAAATAACATTAAGTTGAAAATGATATAAAGACAATTATGGGTCTTACTCATATTTGTTCCTTTACATTATACATAAACTATAACAAACTAAATGTAATATTAAAATTTTTAACAACACAATGTTTATTATGTTTTTCGAAAATAAATAGTCTGTAATAGCCATTTATATCATAGATTATGCTCTAGATCAATAGAGTTGGTAAAACACAATAAACATTATACGGTTTTTGTCTACTATAAATTGTCTCTAGTTAAATATCCACAATTACTGTTTTATATATATTGCGAGAAACATAGAATAAAGTCTTATATATTAAGCGTGGATATTTCATTTCATTCCATTTTTCAATGTAGCTAAGCCCAATAGGTCATAGACCAAATAGGATTTTTGATTGGATACGTAACACATTTTAAAGAGATCATTTTTAGTAAATGAGGTTGGATATCACTAAAACCCTCTAACCAATGCATCATTAAATAATTTTTATTCACAAATATTAATAATAATTTACCATTTAAAATAAATTAATTCAAAATATTGTAACCTACATAAAGTGACATAGCTAAACTGAATAGCTAAATACAGAATAATAAGTCCACTATTTTACAAAAATATATAGACACTTTATTTACAAATGAATTAAGACATGAATATATGAATAAATGGTAGAATACAAAATAAAATGTTCATGGTATCATATTTTCTACATAAAATAACTAAAAATCACAATGTTATTTACAATTTAATTGAAAAAACTAAAACAATAAAAACATATTACCTGCCAGTCTCAAAAGACACATATTCCAAAAAACACTGTTACCATATTTAATAATCAATATACTGAAGTTTCTATTTTAATTATTTAAGTTACTAAAAGTAAATAAAATTGTGTACTTTCGTTATTATTTTCTTGTTATAATATGACTATAGAAAGTTTATTTAGGCTACATCTAAGTATCTTTTAGTATCTAATGAATAATCGCTCTAATACCCTAATGACATTACTTTTCTAAGAATGTACAAGAAATGAACATTACTTCAAACAGGCGGTATACGAAGACAGTACAATCTTAATAAGTAGCACGATTGAAGGGACTGGTCAAATCTGTTCATAATAGACAATTCCTAATTTACATCTACATTTACTTGTTACAAACTCCGTCTCGTCATAAGTGAGAGATATTTAATATTAACGATATTATATCTACCGGATCAAAACAATTGTTTGCTATAACCGATATCCAAGCTCGTTATAGTGAGATTATTCTGTATTCAGGGTTCCCGCACATGTTTTGATTTAATTTTCTCGACGTTTTCCAGACACTCTTTAGGTTTCTTGTAAATTATCCATGCCATTTCAATTTCAGGAAAAAGCGTGTAACGGTCACAAATATATTCATAATTTGATGAAAATTACAACTATAATTCTTCATACAACTGGGAATATTTTAAGACGCTTTGTAATTACATTGAACTTTTTTGTCTTTCATTATCTCTCAAACTTTTATAGTGTTTTCTAGGTTTTTTCTAATTAATAATTCGATTTTTTCTTATGTTTTCTGAGACTGTATAGAGTTTTATCAGATTCTGTGTTTCCAATATTTAAAAAACGTATTTAACATCACTATATTCAATGTACACACGTTTCCTAGTCAGCTTTTAATTCTACAGTTATAACGCTACTGCAAAGAAAAATCGCAACTAAATTTTCAATAGACACAAACAATACCCGATACAGTCTGTACAGGGAGTAACACGATTCAATTAGAAAAACTTCGGCACTCGGTAATAGCAACCACAGCGAATCAGAAATGGACAGAAGGGGGATCAGTATCACCAGCGGCCCCGCTTGCTCCAGTCCTTGGGCTGCCAGTTCAGCTGTTTGGGTTCGATCTTCTGCTGTCGCTTGGGGATCCGCTTCTTGTGCGATTCGATGAGGTCCCTGGTGAGCACAATCACGTGCTGGCCTTTGTTGTAGTAGAGCACGTTGAGGTGGGCCAGCGTCGAAATGACGTCATCACGTTTCACGCCTGTGCGCTCCACCAGCTCGCTGGATGTAGGGAGAGGGGTACATTTTTAAAAAGATTAATCAATAAAATTGAGAGAGAAGGCTCCCAAGAAGCGACACCTAACTCAACCTGACTGCCAGGAGACCGAACCACCTGAGAAGAACAAACCCACACCCTCAGAGACGCGAAAGCTTTTCAAGACGTAATCGTCCGCAATGCCCTTCTCCGAGAATAGGAATCCACTCCTCCCAGGTGGCCCCGGCACTCTACTAACTTCGGCCCTTAGGGCCTCATAAGGAGCACTCCGTCCCCCAACAGCAGACAACATCGGATGCCACCCCTAGAAAAACTCAACTCCACCCACTCCAGAAAACGCGATCTCAATCGATGACCATGACCAGAAAACAACTCCCCCATTGGCGCCACTGACTCATGACGCCAAGGTATTGGGAACAAAGAGAGGAGAGAGATGTGGGGGAGAGAGGAGATACATTTTTAAAAAGATTAATCAATGAAATTGAGAGAGAGAAAGAGAGAGAGAGAATGGGGGCTAGAAATTGTCTAAACAACTAACGCAAAGCCACAAACATGCCTAAAAAACCACCATAATCATCTTTTAATACGACTATGTTGTCAGCAATCGAAGTAAAAGTAATGATAACTTGACGACAGATGATTAAACATGGAAAAATCAATCGAATAACTCAAAATAACAATATGGATGTTGTATTCTTCATTGGGACCTTTATAGAAGCAAAGTTCGACTAGAATGGTTATTTGATTATAATAATTATAGAAACAGAAAGGATGTGAAGCGAGACAGATTATACAGGGAGCTGAAATTGACCTAAAGTTAAATAAATTTCAACATAATTCAATAACAGTGATTGATAAACAACGATTTTGTGAACTAAAAAAACTGTCTAATGGGTAAGCATAAACACACCCAAAAATATTGAGATATAAATAGTTGAAGAGAAGAAGCAAAGAAAACATTAAGACAAATGACATTTAAAAGCATACCCTTTTTTAAAAAAATTCCACTTCAAAATAAAAATTCATAAATATAGTTACTAAACTATGCATTATTAAATAAACTACGTACTGGTGACACAGACACAAGTCCATCTCAGTGGAGACAATAGATAGAGCAAGCAGAGCCTCACTTGATGCTGATGGCGGACTCCTGGACCCCCGGCTCCGGCTTGAGAGTGAGTAGCAGATCAATGATGGTCTGGGACCAGTAGCTGCGATAGGAGAGCAGACCCAGGTCACTCAGTGGTTTCTCCGGGGAGCCAGACTTGCCCTCGATCTTGCTCAGCTCATAGCCTAAAGGTGTGGGGGTACGATTCAGGTATGGCAGCTAATATAGAGCCGAGAATGATATAACAGTTATATTTTTATTATTCGACGCTAATAACTTTAGTGTTAATAACTAACGCAAAGTGTTTATATTTAATCAAATTTATTTATTCTAATGTAATATAACTAACTTATTGTAAAAGAATTTGCATTATTAAATAACAATGATGTTATGATCTTAAATTCTTAAAATACTACATATAATTTTTTTTTTAAATGAATGAATTATATATCAACTTTTTAATTATTTTAATCGCTAAACTTATATTAAATAAGTTTAGCGATTAAAATAATATAATAATGGTATTATTCTATGGTATATAATATACCATAGAATATATTGTTACTGTACTAAAACAAAACCAGTTTCAATGATTACAAATTAATTTTTCTATAAATCGATTTCAGAATAAACTTAAAATAAGTATAGGTTTCTATTGGCATTTTATTAATTTATTTATACGAAAGTATCTACATAATGCTAATAGTTATGTTGTAATTGTAAATGATAACATTCCATTTGACTTCAAATTCCAAAAAATCAAAATAAAACATATAAACAAACCGAAAATTATTAAAACGACTGCCAAAACACTAAAATATTAAGTGAATTATAAATTTTGTAATACCGAATTAACTAACAATAATAGCAATTATTAACACCTCATATTGTATTAACTTTTAACGAATAAAATCAATATTTATTTGATCGTGCAGTTATACACGTGCACATTCACTGTTTTTGAGTGTAAAATACAACAAGTTGTCAACTATTTTAATTTGGATTGCGCCGCAGTTACACATCACAATTTAAAAGTGATAATACAACTCAATATTAGAACTTTACATTTCCTTTTTAAAACAACATTAACGCAGGTAAATAACGTGATAAAGTCTTCGTCTATGCAATATAATATTATTTACTGTAGTTCATTGTATTAATTGTGCACACATAACACAGCTTCCACAACAAAGGCTAACATACCACCCGACAAACGTACAACTATGAGAATGGCATCACTATATATATATTAAACTTTTAAAAATCATAAAATGTAACATACATTTTTAATACTATTTATTTTCTATTCATATAATTTTTATTTTGCAACAAACCTTTCATTTTAAGCGTTACATATAATGTATAAATATCTCATATTTTCCAAAGAATAAGTCGGTTCATCGAAACAAATATACTGTTTAATTTGAATAAATTAGTTCGATTTAGCCTTCGAATTTACTAGGTCGGATTTATGTTCTTCAAAAAAATTTAACCATAACTTTTTGGGTAAAAATGTGTTTCAAAACTCGAAGTATAAGCCGGAAAATTGGTATATAATTATAACAGTCTAAATTAGTCTGTTCGCCAACAGTTAGACCAAATCGTCACTAGTTATTCTGGAACACTATATGATTTAATAGATTAAAGGATGAACGTTATAATAAAGTGTTTCATTTGTTCCAGATATGTTGCAATTGAAACATATCACAGAACATCTTTGTAGCAAGGGGAAATGCTAAAACTGCTACTGTCTTAATTGAAGAACTAGGCACAGAATTCTCGCATAACTATCAGAACAAAATTACAGGACTTTTCACTGTTTTCCAAAACCGCAAGAATCCAGTGTTATACGAGTCAGAAGAGACAGCAAGTAGTCATGTGACTCACTGAACTCAATGAGCATCTTGCCATACCCCTTCCTCTGGTAGGGCGGCAAGGTGAGGATGCAGGCCACATTGTAGTCCTCACTGGACTCCTTCTCCTTGCTGAAGTAGCCGACAACGTGGTAGCCTCGGCTGTCAACCTCGCACAGCACGTAGAAGAGGAAGGGATCTGTGTCGTAGTATAGGGTCTTGTGGTCTAGGAAGAGTTTGGCCAGCAGACACAAGTTTTGTGCGTAGAACTGAAGAGGGTAAAAGAGAGGGAGATAGATATTGAAAGAGATATTGTGTTTGCCGGTATCACACCTGCTACTCTATTAGGTATTCGTAAACTATTGACTACACTACTCACTATATTTATGAGTAGTGTAAAATAAATATATTTTATAGTTCTCAAATACAAGTACAAAGAATACTGAATTTGTTGGGTGCACTCTTTCAAAAGTCTTTAATCAAAAAGATATGTCGCAAATATTAAAATATACTGCAATTCGCTAAAGTCTTTTACATTATTTCTATTTATGGCGGTCGCGATGTGCCAATTTAGGAATACAACATTAAAAGTATAAAACAGATATCATGCATGAATTAATAATATTCAAAGGAAAAACTAATTAACAATACTCCATGAAATAAAATAGCTCAATAATTCAATAATAGTTGGCTTAAAATTGTGAAAGTGACATAACAATATAAGTTAACAGATATATGTATATATAATTATATATATTCATTTTATTTTGAAAATATTCATTATTTGATATAAATTAAATACAATTTTGAATTTATTTCATTATGCAACTATGAACAATAAATTATATACTATATGATATGTAAATTACTTTTATAGTTAGTTAGATATAGATTTGCTAATTTTTACAACTAATAAAATCTAAGAAATAATAGTTTAAAATATATAACTTTTTAACCACGCGCTTTCAAAAATTAAAAATATATATGTTCTAACTAAAATCTGGTTATGGGCATATTAATATTAACTAACCTGGTTAAATACCAACTAAATAATATTTAATAAAAAAACAATACAAAAAGAAAAACACAGTCATATCCACGAAACATACTGAAGAGACAGACACGAAGTTTATAGTTAAATTCAAGAATGACCCACCTTGTTCTTTCTGCCATCGATCTCAAAGAAACTGTGTGGTAGCTTCCTATATATCTCATTTCCCGGTGGATGAAGTAACTTGCACTTCGCCTTAAATGATTGATAAACACAGGACGATAATGATACTGACTGACTCAGATACTGATGCTCAGTTGTATATAACTCGTATTATCAATTGTGACAAGGTCAATATTTTGTACCCTTGCGACAATTAAAACAAATATAGACGGCGAAGAAAGTTAAACAGCTTAAAAAATGAATCTATAAAATTTGTGGCTAAAAACATAAATCTTCGTCTTAATAGATATTTCTACATGATACCTATTAAAATGATGAAAATTTAGATAAACACAGAGTTAATTTATTGCGACGTGACTGGTTAGTATAATTGTAACATTAATATGTAAAAAATATAAATTAATCGTCGTTCATATTATTTTTTACAAAAATAATTCAACTGTACTGATCATGTTGGTTCATATGTTGACTCTTTTGTATACAAAACCTTGAAAAACAACTTTTACTTAACTGTATAAAACAGTATAATATACAATCAGAAATATATTTCAATTTCATAAAAGGTTTCAGACATATTTTAGTTCAATTATATCAGTTGTCTTTTCAATTTAACTTCTAAAATCTATCCCAAAAAAAATAGTATTTTTTATCATAAATTTACAACAATAATATAAAAATATATAATAAACTTAAATAAAATAAGTATATAAGTAAACTAGTCACTTCGTATTTAAGTCTTCTTGAGTAATATAGAAAAAGTTATAAAATATTAAACTATAAATATAATAAAATATCAAATATTAAAATAGAATATAAAATAAACTATAAATGTTATTCACCTTTTTTTTACAGTTGCGGTAACATTAACAGACTAGTTTTTTTGTATAAATTACTTACATTTTATTGTATAAAATAATATTTATTACTTATAACCTAAAATGGTCAATACATTTCTAAAGTTAATATTTTCTTCCTTGACTCATATTGGCAATAGTTATAGTAACATACGTAATCAAGAAATCAATATAGTTAACTGACCAGGTGGCGACGAAGGCTGGTGACACTCTTGACATACTTAAGGCAAAACTCGCAGATATAGACGCACGGGACCTGGGTGAGCTCCTGCGGGTAGGGGGAAAAGTACCAGGGCTTCATACGATAGCGGCCCAGCTCGATCCACTCAATGTTCTTCATGCGTGTGACGATGTCCTGCTCGTGGTGGCTGATCATGCTCCCTGTCTGCCGGGGCAGATTGGCGTCCGTAGCCGGGTTCTCCTGCCGGTTGAGGGTAAGAGAAGGAGGCGGGAGAGGTAGAAGAGAGGGAGGGCCCTTGTAGCGGTCAAGGAAGACAGGTGGGTGGGAGAGAGAGACAGTAGAAAGTAGAGGATGGAAGAGAGTAGGGTGTGTCGGTTGGTGGGACCTTGTATGGCGGTCAGTTCATGGAGAAGGGGGGGGGGATTAGAGTCAGAGTGTCTGCAGCATTTTCGTTTGTAGATATAAAGAAATTTTGTGAAGATCCAGGGGAATACTATTTATATTTTTACATGTGTGCACAATGCGGATGTGAGGAAGAACTCGCGGAATACGTTAGTGAAAGATAGTGACAAAAGCGGCAAGATTTCAATCTATAAATTGATATTTTTAATTTACAATACAAATAATAATTATTCAAAGTGGTTAAAATGTTCAATATTATAATATATTTTAAAGAAGAGTCTGAAATGATAAACACTAAGCGTAAACATAACAAATGAACATAATTTTTAAATATATGTTTAATTTTGTCAATATGAGAAAATTATTAAATAATTAACGTAGATAAAAACTAAAATATAATCAATAAAATATGTTTACCTACATATATTAGTATATTATAGTAAAGTATGCATTACTATGTTTATATTATAATATGCATGTACATTTACAGAATATATTTAAGTTTTTAATCACATCAATCAGTTTTACATTAATTTTCTATGATGTATTTGATACATCATATTATTATAATTTGTCTTGTTAACATATTTTGGTATTATGAGAAATATTATATTATAATTAATATCATTTTCATGTAAATAATTCATTAAAAATGTAAAATATGTATTAAACGACATAACACTATTAACTGACATTACAGATACGTTTAAAACTAGTCCGTTCCAATAGCCATGCATAAGAGTAGCTGCTATAGAATACAGTACAAAAAATAGACCTGATTAATAAATAATTAATTATTAATAAATAAATTAAATAATTTTAACTTTTGCAGTAAAAATAAACACGATTACTCCACCAGTATTCAATGATATGATACAATTAACTTAAAAACGTACATCTGTGCTATAAACATCTTCTATCGGCCGCTTCTTCTTTAAAAGTCCACCAGATTGTAGAATTACCGGTGTTGCTGTCCCTGAAGTGGTCCCAGATGTCTGAGAGAAGCGGATCTTTGGCGGAATTGTTGGCTAGAAGAGACAAAAGATGAATGACCGCACAAGAGAGTTTTATAAACCATCAATTTTGTTAAAGTTATTAGAGAGATGTACTATATCAGACCGGAAATATAATATACATTTTTGAAACTATAAATGCCGGTAACAAAAAATGGATTCCGACCTAAATCGGATTAGTGATAACCAGAAAAGATAAAATAATTATTTTTTAATAAAAATAAAATAATTTTAAATATCCTCATTGTCAATAAAATCATAAATACTCAATAACTTCAAAACAGTACATTTGGGCGCACACGAATTTAGGACCACACAAGAAAAAGGTTGCTGTCCTGAAAATGTTTTTTTTCTTTCTTAGAAATCCATTACTTCGATACAATTAAAATGAGAAATCAAGCTAAAAAAATAGTTGTTAATATAAAATTATAATTACTCAATTTAATATTCCCAACTAAGGCCATCTTCACATTTAAATATCGCAAGATTAAATTATCATCCATGTCGAATGTGTATAGTATAACATAACAATACCAGCAATCCACCAATATTATTTATAGCATATTACAATAAATATAAAATTAAGAAGTCCCTAGTGGTGGGGGCGCGTCGCGTGCGAACGACTACTGCACCCCTTCAGACTCGGACTGTAAGTATACGTATTATATAGTGAATAAATGAAAAAATCAACCAAATCTTTAAACTTTTATTTTATTTCTTGAAAAAAACGCCTTCCCAACTGAGAAATTATGCGAACGCGCTTGAATACTGTTATTAATTTTAAACAAACGATTTTATGAAAACTATAAAAGTTATGCAGATTCACTGGCATGAAGTAGGACTGTCCTCCCCACCGCTTATAGTACAGTCCAACCTCGGTGACTCACCACATCCCGCTCGGGGGTGGAGGCCCGTGAGGGGGCGGCACTGGCAGCTCTTGAGTCCACCGCAGGCATAGCCAGGTTGATCAGAGAGCAGGAGCTGGGGTCCTTATGCAGCCGGCGCGGACACCAGTCAATCCGGTCGAAATCCATCCTGTCCTCCGTCACCCATTCGTCCAACCGCTTGTTGTCTGCACAAAAAATAAGTGGTATAGGGTTCTTTTCAGTGGTAATGTCGCGTATATTGTATACATTTTTACAACTATCCTACAATCAGATTCGGGGGTTCGCCGAGAGCACAACAAAATATAAACAAAAATCAGCAATTTCTTTGTACGATCTTTGTACAACTATGGAATTATGTAAATAATTATGTACTATTTCATTATTGCTATATTTAGGTAGGGCTGAATTCACGAATATTGTAATGTTTGTTGCATTCTGTTAGTATTCACGAAACAATGAATTAACAAACATGTATCTGCAAATCATTCAGATATTTGCTGGTTTACTGAATTAATACGCAAATAATTCTCTTAATTAAAATAGGAATGAGATCCAATAAAATTTTTTTCGAGTTACCAGACAGAAAAGAAGATTGGGTTCATTTATACGTAATATCAGCATTCAAAAGAAAATATTTTATTATTTTAGAGGCATCCAATTGTCCATGAAATATGTTGTGTCATAATATATCAAATTTTTATTTTTTAATAAATTTGACAAAATTATCATAAAATATTACGAAATAGTAATATTAATAATTAACTCATTCATAACCTTCACTAACATATTAAAAATAAGTTTAAAAAAAAGTTGCAACACATCCTTACTGTTCTTTAACTATCATATATCGAATTTCAAAAAGTTTACCTACAAACTTAAACTGATTGTAATGTAATAAAAAACAGTACAAAAAAATACTTGTGAAAAACATAATATATAAACTTGTTGTATAAAATTGTATGTTGCTTTCAAATGTTTTGAATACCAGAGTATATATAGAACTTTAAATTATTATAATCATTTAAACTAACAGTTTCTACCAAATATTAAGCAATTTGTGAAACCGAATATTCTAGGAATGTATATATATATATATGAAGTATTTTAGTCACAAAAGGTTTATTTAAGTTAACACTAAAACACATGTTTATTTGCTTATTTAATCATATGGAAATTGTTACATTATAATGTTACTAATTTCTTCTCTTGTATAAACGCATTTATTTACAAAATGTATTGGTACTACAATTAAACAACGTAGGCTATTATAAATACATTAACAAAAATATACAAATATACAATATGACTAAAACAACAAAACAACTGGAACAGAATACATTGTAACAGATTGTTACAATTATAGATTGTGATTGAACAGATTGTTACAAATTATAACACATAATTATTCCACTTACAGTCCTCAAAGTGAACATAGTATAGTGTCTTGTCACCAACATCTTTTGTGGATAAAATTTCGGCCGTATCTAAAAAGAAAGACAACAAGAATGAAATCAATTAATTACATCAAAAACAATAAATAATAATAATTTAAGTCTATTTATAAGTTACTTACGGAACTCGTTTGTCTGTTTTTGTTTCACTGGTAAGCAACATCCTTCGAGTTTCTTTAAATTTTCAGAATCTATTTTATCCATAAACTTGAGCTAAAACAAAAGTGGAAAACCTGTTATTTAAAAAATATATATATAATTATCCCTAGGGTAACTGCTGGTTTATCCAAACAGTTGAATTCCAAACAATAAATATATGAACCCTCAAAATAGAGCTACACAATGAAAAAGTTGATTAATGAATAGTAATATGATAATCATAATTTTGTATTATTTATTTTAATTTAAAATTCTTCATTTCCTGTAGTTAAAACTATCCATAATTTGTGTTCACTAACGAAAACTGGTTTCCAAATCAGATATTGCCGTCTATTGATCTGGTAAAAACATAATACAACAATTTACCTGAAAGCTGTATTTTGTAACTTTATCTATATATTGCTTCAGAAGAAATTAGGAAAGTTCTGATTGATAAAGAAATTATCAAACATTGAAAAACAGCAGAATTATAACACAAGAATTTGATTTGTGTCAAATCAAACACTATAGAAAAACTAGGTACAAAAAAAAGGGGGGGGGGGGGCAAATTGAACGAAAAACAAATCAGATTTAGTGAACTAAACTCTGTCAGCATGAGAGATGGCGGCAAACGTATCCACAAACAAAATACACTTAAGTATCAAATAAAATCGATATAACATTAAATATCACAGGGAAAAAAGAAATCCAAGGAAATGTTACATATAAGTTCTTCACATTCAAACTTGCTGTTGATGGCAGGTTTGTGATTAGGAGAGCTTCTTTAAATCTGAGTGTGATGGTGTTTGGGGGCCATGTGATGACTAAGATTGCAAAAGCTGACTTACAAGTGGCAAAATGTTGTGTTATGGAGTTCACCCGGGCTTGTAGGTGCTCCTAAACACTATGCTACTTCCTATGTAACATTGATTACATTTTTTGCATTGCAAATGGAGACAGTGTTTTTAATATGACAGATTTTGTTATCCCTCACTAGACAATTTATAAAATTGTGCTTCTTTTTCAAGTCATATGATATCTAAGAGTAAAAGATTTTCTCCACACTGGCAGATAAAGGCTTCTGAACACTCTGTGAATAACATCATAGAAAAAAGGTAATTCGAAATAGAAATGCTGTGTTGAAGGGTTGAGCTTTCTTTTTTCAAACCATACAGGGTGTCATGGATTAAACATATGGGGTAGCTGTTGTTTGAGAGCATGTTCTCTAGCTCTTTAATGTGCTCAGTGGCTTCATTCTTGGAGGAGCATCTCTTGGTTATCATGGTGAATTCATGGTAGATGACACTGTGTTTCATGGATATTGGCAAGGCAGAATCAAAGTGGAAGAAGAGTTTTTTCTTTGCAGCCTTAGTATATTTAAAAAATTAATATGTAGAGCCTGATCGGTGGATTTTGATTGCAATGTCAAGATCAGCCCCTTTTTTGATTTAGTACGTTTCTTCATAATATATTCATTCAAGGTAATTGAAACAAGTTTATCTATGTATTATTTTTAGTGTGTGAATGTTACTTTGAGTTGATCCAGTAAAAGCATAGCTCGGAATCTAAGGTAGGAGAGGAGGGCGAAAGTCCATCTATTTCACCACCTATTAAATATACTGTATATAATATTTTTTTATGAATAATTCGAAAATAGTTGATATAATTTACAGTAAATAAGTATAATTTTATTAGTTGATGTGCATTGGTAAACTCTTTTTATCATTTCTAACCAGACTATTATCTAGGAAATTGACATTAATGTATTTTCTTGATTTCTATTAGTGTGTTACTTTTGCATAAATATGTATATTTCATGATTCAGAACAAAATAAAATGACAGAACTACATGTCTCTGATTACTTGTAATCCAATTCTGGAAGTGAGAGGTCATGTAAGATTTCCTAGCAGTATTACACAAAAAAGAAGAGCAATAGACTAGACTAGTCACCACAATTGCACAACTTGTCCAGGCCTAACAGGCTTACATTGGGTGATTGTTGGTGGGACCTTCGTGTTTAGTTCATCTGTATATTGTAACTGTTTTGTCATTTGATATTTTGTATTATATTCCATTTCTCATGATTTTATATCCGGATTTATATTATATGTTTATATGCTAAATATCTCATGCTAAATATTTTGTTGAGTAACTATCATTTTTGAAAAAAAAAAACCATATATCATGCCATAGGCTACTAATAAATATATATAAACTAATGGATGTTTCTTATTTTATTTCATTTATTTCTGCATTTTAAAAATGTTTGTATAATTATAATTATAACAAAAATGCAGTGTCATTTTTTATAGAAATTTAGAAGAAGAAAAATTGTAAATTGAGTGACATGTACATTTATAACTAAACTCTTTCAGTGATTTTCCATTACCACTGATGCACTATTTTGATTTACATCTGCTAATACTTACTTATTTTGAATAGTTTTATATTTGAAAAATAATTTGAAAAAATAACAATCTTACTATATTTTCATTGATAAAATTGTTTATCTAATAAAATGCAAATAGTATAACACTTGTATAACACATAAGATACCATAAATAATTACCTACTTATCTATAAAAGTATAGTTTTTAATATCTATGTTATAAACTATCTAAAGATATAAACCAGCACATATTCTTGCATTACTGTAATACTATACCCAAAACCACTCTTTGTAATTCTCAACTATCCACCCAAACACACATGTGTCTTATGATGAGTTCAGGTTTTAGTTAATTGCCTAGTTCAAATTTTCTATTTTTTAAATAGCCTGTTGTGAAGTGGTTAAATTTATATTTTTAGTTTATATTTTATCATAAAATTTCTAAAAATGCTTTTGATAATGTTATTATTTGTTTTGATCAGTAATAAGAAATTATAGTTTGCAACATATTAATTTTTTAAATAATTAATATATTCTCATAAAATGTTGTAAAGTTATTTTTAGGTTTTTTATTAATTACTTTGATTGAATAAATGCTGTTTTTTATATTGTTTTTCTTACTGAGAAAAATTGTATATATTTATAATAAATGCATGTATTTTATTTTTTAAACACCTTTAAATTATTTGAATAATATAGATAATTAATTTAAATTATATATAAAAATGTTTTCTTTTATATTGAAATATGCTGTTAGTAGATTTAAATTTTTTAAATAAATATAACATGTATTTTTTAATATATAACACTAAATGACATAAAACAATTCCTAGCATATATATTGTGGTATGTAAAAGTAAACAAAACATACAAATTAATAATAGATTTAAATAAATAAATTAATGAAAATATATTTAAACTGATTAATATTGTAATATGAATAAATATTTTTTCTTATTTAACTTTATTTAATAATAAACTTTTACATTTTTTTATGATTATAAGTTTATTAAATAATGCCATATAGACTTTTATTATGTGACATATAATGTTACTTATAGGATATATATGACAATTTTTTTTAAATAAAATATGTTATTATAATAACTTATATGTAATAATAATGAACTATTGTTTAATTCATGAATAAATATATTATACTCAACTAAATTTACAAATAAAAATATTTAAATTATTTACCTCATATAACTCATTCTTATTTAGTATATGTATGCTATATATTATATATATATATATCTATAGCATTATGTCTAACACATTAGGTTGGTATAATAAAATCTAGAAATATCACTGCATAAATTTTGAAAATTTGCAATAGCATAAACATTAACCTTGATTGCTCATAAACCATCAGGCATATTTGGAAAATTCATATATTGTATATTTACCAATATATATGTCATGTGTATGTGTAGATAAACTGTAGCATCAATCAGATTATGAACTGAGCATGACACACTGCTTTGATAGATGTTCAAAGTATAGCCGATTGTATTTTGAAAGTCATTTTATAATAAATATAGCACAGTAGTATATATTTGTATTTCAGACAAAATTGGCCAACCATCAAATCCTGATGAATATTGTTAGTTAATTAATGAATTACTGGCAGGTGCAGGTGGAATGAATAATGTTTGTAAACTTCATTAGATAAAGAACTGTTGCAGACTGATCTTAGATTGGTCGACTAATCTGGAATAATTTTAAATCCCAGTTCAGTCAGACATATCTAGTATAAATCCTAGTTTTTTCTGAAAATATAGAAAAAACTGTAAGTGTAAGAAAAAACGGTGGGTCCTTAATTCAATGCTCTAATTAATATTGAAATGAAAATGATGTTATGGTATTACTACAGTATAACAACAGCTTAATAAAATAATAATTTACTATATAAAAAACAGCACAATATTATACATTAACCTAAAATAATTTATTCAAAATTATTGACATGCTAGGTAAATGCATTGATAAATTAATTTGATTAGGTACATTTGATTAGCAATGTATGCAGCAAGGTAATTTGTTTCATGTTTAAATATATGTAAATATTTTAACAGATCTCCTGAAGTCTATCAAATTGGTGTTAGAAGGCTGTCCTATCATACATTATTTTTTTATAAATAATATCTGGAATAATCTTAGACCCCAGAGGTGTCAGGTAGATTAATATTAGATTGGTTTGTTGGACTGATCTAGGATTATCTCAGATCAGTCAGACTGATCCAGCATAAATCTTGGTTTGGTCTCAAAAGTTTAGGATAAATGTGCTAATGGTCAAAAGTCAATTCAACAGAATAGCAGAATAATAACAATTTAATAAATGTACCTATAACAAAAACAATTTAAATTAAATAAACAGTTTTTATCAAATAACTAATATATAAAACCTGATTTTTTAAATATATATATAATATGTTAATAATATGTTTATCCTTTTTTAGAGCTTCAATTTGACTAACAATACATTTGGAAAATACCTACAGTCTACTCTGGCTATTGCAGCTATACTGGCTTTTCAGAACTCAAATCAAATACCAGTTTTTTTTTAAACTATTTCTGCAATATTAGAATAAGTGGTTAATTGAAACACTGGCTTCTGTTAATTCTGAACATAATTAGTAGAAAGCCTGGTCCCTATACCTATAATTTATTTCAAATTTTGGTAATCATAAATTAATAGGTATCAGTTTGATTAATGTTAGATCAGTCAGACTGATCCAGATAGATTGGTCAGACTGATTTATGAATATCTCAGATTGGTTGGACCAATTAATGATTATCTCAAATCAGTAGGACCAATCTAGGATTATCTCAGATCGGTCAGACCAATCTAGGATTATTTCAGATTGCCTGAACTGATGTAGAATAAATCTTAGATTGGTTAAAAAATGCAAGATAAACAAAATAATGATCAAACTTCAATTTTTTTAATTTTGAAAATGTACATATATTTAAACATGAAAAAATTGTGCTTATTGCATACATTGTTAATCAAATTTATTATCAATACATATACCTAGTGTGTCAATAATTTTAAATAAATTAATTTGGGTTAATGTACATTATATATTATTGGGCCATTTTTTATATAGTAATTTTTTATTTTATTAATCTGTTGTTATACTGCAGTAATATTATAACATTGACAATTGTTTTCATTTCAATATTAATTGGAGCATAGAATTAAAGACCCACAATACTTAAATTTTTTTCTCACTATATTTTCAGAATATATTAAGATTTATACTATATCTGTCTGACCAATCTTGGATTTAAAAGTATTCAAGATTAGTTGACCAATCTAAGATTGGTTGGACCAATATAATATTCCAGATTTGTTGGACTGATCTAATTATAAAATCAGTCAGCATTCTAGATTGGTCTGTAACAGAATCATTAAGGGGATCTAACAATGATTTATATGTTTTCTTTTCTAATCAGTCATTCAAATTAAGAAAATCAATCATTGACATTATAATATAAAATAAATTTTAAATTAGTTCAATATAAAAGTTAGAATGTCTTAGGCCTAAGCTAAGGCATATATAGCATATTAGACTGATTTCATATAAATCTAATTGGTTTATTGTGCCTGAATATTACATTTATATATCTAACATGGGCATGGCATTATAAACCCTTATCAGGACATTATCATTGACAATGGTCGGTAATGATAGGGGTTTATAATTTTATGTTATTCTAATGGCATTGAAATAATCAACCAGTTAAATTTACGTTGAATATATAGTAAATTTAATTTGCCTGTAAAGATAGGTACTTCAGTGAGATTTTTTAAATTCAAATTTTGAATTTTTAAATTTTTTAAAAAGTTATATTAGATGATGCTGGTTTCAAAATGGTCTCATTTACTAAATTTGAAAAAATAATAAAAAAGTTACATTTATTTTAAGATCAAA
>JAUZND010002766.1:1318-12657 GCA_034780555.1 Coelogynopora nodosa
TTAATTCTACAGACAGTGAGTGGTTCGATTATCTTTCTGTAGCAGTTAATTCTACAGACAGTGAGTGGTTCGATTATCTTTCTGTAGCAGTTAATTCTACAGACAGTGAGTGGTTCGATTATTCATTAATTGTATTGGATACTTTGACCACCTGAACCAATTAGTTTAATCTAAAATCAATGAATCGATGACCAGTGTCATCCAATCACAATTCAATGCCAAGAACAGATTAAAGTAAAAGTTGATCAGATTAATAATGATCCCTAAAAAGGACTCATGCAAAGTGTAAACGTCTCGGCCCCACGGCAGCATATAGATAATACAATGTCCTTTGTTAACAATAGAAAAAAATCACTTTACCAGATTTAATGTTAGTACCTAATTTTAACATAAAATATATATAATATGTGGAACTGCATTTGCATATAATAAGTTTATTAAGTGATCGATACTGAATTCGTGAAATACAATACTTTATTTAGTCTTATATTATACCTAACTGTTTTTCCTACATATTTATAGATATTGTTAATCGATTTCATTCAAACATATAGGTTTGTTAATATATAACAAATGCAATTCACATAAATTTATATAACACCGCACCGTTGGTATATTCAATCACAATATTATGTTCTCTAATAATATTGATTTTACCCTCCGTAAACCGTATCCGAATCGTCCCCCTTCCCCTGCATTGTAATTTCACAACAATTACTAAATGAACAAATCGTGTAGCAATATGAACTCTCGCAACTTTTCCTGATATCAAGTTTTACCAAACATGTTTATCAAACTTTTTACTGATCGAAACAAACTCTGCAACAATTTTAGAATAATTTTTTTCGAAGATTATTATTTTTAAGGAGTAAACAAGAAAACATATTCGCTTACTCTAATGACATGTTTCAGACTGTATAATGACATGTTTTAAGACTGTATAATGACTTTTAATGACACGTTTTAAGACTGTATAAAATTGACAAAGTGGAGCCACAATTCGCCCCCCCCCCCCCTAAATATGGAAGTGCAAAACAGCCTGGTATTGCTGATAAGATGGTTCTTCATTTATATATTGATGCACACACACGAGACAACCAAAAATTCCCCACCGAGGGGAACACATCCCCGCAAAGCACCCGCAACCAACCTGACCTACCCTTAATATCCCGATGCAGCTTCCGCTCGGCGTGCAGGTAGTCCAGCACCTTGAGTATCTCGCGGAGGATAATGGCGATGAAGATCTCGTCCAGCGGCCCCGGCTTCATGAGGTCCAACGCCGAGCCACCGCCCAGATACTCCATGATGATCCAGAGCTTGGTCCTCTTCAGGTAGGAGCCGAAGTACTTGGTGACGTAGGGACTGTCGCACTGACTCAGCACGTGGATCTCCTGCTGGATGTCCTCGATCTCGTCCTCGGCCTCCTCCAGGTCGATGATCTTGATGGCGACCACCTCCGTCGTGCGCCGATCGATCCCCTTGTGCACCTCGCCGAAAGAGCCCTTCCCGATCCGTTCCAGGACGTCATAGTAGTTCTCCGGGTCTGTATTCTGTGGGGGGGGGGGCCGGGGGAGAGTGGACTGAGGGTAAAACTGTCAACGAACAATTTAGAGGAATTACATATTTTACAACTACAGTGCCAAAACCGATTAAAACCAGTATGACTTAGGTTAATCTACAATATTATAATTGTACCCACCCCTCCACTCCCAGTGTAGTTTAAAATTAGGTAATAAGTGGTGGATAATCATGCCTGAAGAACCAGATGAGTCAGAACCAAAGTGTGAAAATGCCAACCAAGGGATAGACTATGTAATAAATAAACTAATAAAAGAGTTCTTGTGGTCAAGGTAGAGGGATTATTACATCCAGTGACATGTTTAAGTCGATTGATAGAATAATAGTTTACTGAATAACTCTATGAAAATATTCACTATTTTTATACTCAAACATGAGAATATTCTAGTGCAACCTCAGCAGACAGCATAAAATAGTTACAAGCTGATCTAAGAAAGTAACCTATAAGCACTACATAGTGACAAAGAATAATACATTTACTATATATTAGATCTACCATGACATATAATAGTAAACAATATATTACAAAAAAGTATAAATATAATTATTATAATCTTTATAACTTTTTAATTCAAAGTTTGAAAAAAATTAATAATATTTTAAATGTATATATGTAAATTATATAAAATCGGAATGTTACAATACAATAATAATGTTATTTGCACATGCATGTAGTTTGATATTGTTAACAATATATCATATTAGAGATTATTGAACATTGTCTATTATAGAAATCCAATACATTTTAAAATTTCAGTTATATTGATCAATGGATTTATTGTGTTTACATTAAATTAAACATAACTGATCAGTAATTTAGGTACAATAGACAATTACAAGCATTGTATACAGTGAAGTGAGTTATACTCACTGGCTGTATGCAAGAACATCTTTCAAATAAAAGGTTAATTTTGCAGTTTACCTGAGGCTAACTTGAATTCGGAATAAAGTGCCCCTAATGCAGTGTAAATCTAATCCACACAAACAAACTGTGAGAAATTATGCTACATAATGTAAAACTTAGGAAATACTGGAAGTTTGAGTTATGAAAACATTCCTTAAAATGTTTAGTTAGAAATTGGTAGTCTATATGTAATTATTTTGCATAGCAAGGATCACAGATCCAGGGGGACAAGTTGCCCCCACACTTTGGAAAAAAATTTGAGTCTTAATTTTCTACAAATTTTGATTATCCTGGGTCTCAATTGGCTGTAGATTTGAGGCACTGTGTTAGTTGGTACCATTCTCTGTTACATATTTGAACATTCAATAATTCATGTCTCAGTTGTACAGCTCTACATAACAGTTCTGTCAGAATAAATAACTGATTAAACATTAGAATAGACAAATATTCTTTTCTTATTGGCTAATCATAAATGAGTTAAAAATAGCATCTTCTGGGTACATTATAGATAGAGATCATTTAAATTTCAATCTTCATTCAATCTGCACACTTTTGAATATTGATTAAAATAAGGCACAATAGCAATATTCACTGATTGTTCTGGCATCAATGCATTATTTTGTTTGGGTGCTTGTGCACCCTCAAAAATATGCATTGATACCCCATAATCATTGTATGTATGGCAATCTTGTCAAAAACTTAATGTTACATATAATCAAAAATGTTTAACTCTATTAAAGAAAGTTGTATTTCAAATATATAAAACCTGTTAGGGAAATATAAGATTTTGATATGTTTTTTAAAACACTGAAAAAATCACAATTACATACACAGAAACATGGATTAAAAATATGTTACAATATCATGTAGAAGAACTGTTTAAAAACGTTTATATGTGCACTATAATGTGTTTCTATACTGAAATTAATCTTTAACACTGAGCTGGAAGTGGCAATACCCAGGGCTAAGTAATCCACATTCTGTAATATGAGTTATCATTCGCCTGGAGAATCACACAAATTTCAAAGTGTCCATAATCTCTTTTTGATAGATGAATATAATATACTTTTAGTTTTTGATTACTACTCAATGTAAAACAAAAATATAAATGTTAGTAATATTAGTATACTTCTAGATAGGCAATATAATTATAATTACTTTTAGTAGAATTCACATTCAAAATAGGAAAGAAAAAAAACTATCCGGAGGGGGAATGAGTTATGGAGATAAAACGGCAGAAATTAAAAGACAGTGCCAAAGCATCAACGTCACTCCTCATTATTTTAGCCAATCTACTACATACACTGATGCCCAAGATGCCACACCTTTTCCTGATTCCTTAGTGATTCCAGCAACATTTGTATTGCCAGAAAACCATTCCAGCCAGTAGACAATGTATTTCCTCAGAAATTATGTTTTATATTAGTGCATTCTTTTTGAGCATAATGGTTTAAAGAGTTTCCTTTCTTGCACTATGATGTGTCATGGATTGTGTGTTATGCATTATTATCACAAAACAAAGTGAAAAGAGCTCTAAATATAGCCAAGTATAAAGAAAAAGTCTTAATTTCTAGCAGACTTTCAATTGGAAAAAGTTAAAATTCGACTTTAAGAACACAAAATCTTCAAAATGGTATCAAATTGCAGTGGAGATAACATTTAAATTATTTAAAGGAGGGGACATCAGAGAAGCATTAGATGATGCCTCCAAGAGTACTATGAAATTAAACCATGATTATTTGACTACAATTATTGAATGCTTACAGAATCTTAGTCAGCAGGATTTAGCCTTACAGGGAATAGAAGAAGATTTATTGTCAAATCTGGTGATATATATCCAAGGATATCCAAAATAAGTTCTGTTATTGTATGTCTTATCATGTTCTGAGATGCCTTGTTCTAGATATGAATTCCAAATTCTATAATAGCTGATGAATACATAGAAGCATCAAATAAATAGCAAATGACATGCTCTGTGTTCGCTGGATTGGTGATAACTTTATTCCCAATCAGGATTTTTTGATATTCAATAAACTGCTAAATATGAAAGCAATCACAGTTGCAGAAGCAATAATTTTAAGATATAATGATTAGGTTACAGTTACCAGTGGAAAACTGTTGTGGACAATGCTATGATGAGGCAAGTAATATGCTTAGACACAAAAACGTTGTTGGAAGGTTTCTTCAAAACATTGACCCAAAAATGTTTGACACATTTCCATTAATTTAAATGTGAAATTTAAATGTGTATTCTTCTACAAGATACTTTGAATGTTGCAAAATAAATCATTACTGTATTTAAATTTCTTCTAAAATGTATAAACATACTTGGCAATATAAAAGAATATCAGACAACATCTTAAAGTTAAGTAAAACCAGATGTTTTACCAGATGTTTAAGATTAATGTTTCCAGCACCTAATTAATAATTACAAGTAACTGATAGAGTTATTTAAGGAATCATTAGAAGGTCAATGTCTTCATGTTGGAGGACATGGAAACACTTCAATATGTTAACTATATTACATTGGCACAAAGATAGGACATCACAGATTCCTATAACAATAACAGGAAATAGTTTTGGAGGTTTTCTGTATACTTTATAAATAAGACATATTGCATTATTCTCTATACATCTTGTATTTATCAATATCCACTTGATATTAATTAATATAGTGTATTGGTGATTATTATTGAACAATATATTTTTATAATATCTTCTCATGTAAATGTATATATGTTTTATCTTTAATCTATGCACAAAGATTTTTATATAGATATTGTTATATAATTAATTTAAATATTTTGTTTAATGTAACAAAATAAACGATGTATTATGTTCAAAATAAGCTTTCCCAGAGGCTGAGCCTTTAAAATTATTTAAAAAAGAAAAAAGAATACCTTTCCAATTTTTTTAATATGTTCCAGATATATATAGCAAAAATATATAGGCCTAGTAATGTTAACCTTTTAAATTCAGTGATGCATTTGAGTATAGAAGCCAGGTGAATACATTGTTTATATTTATATATATAAATATATATTGTTTACATTGGTTATATTTTTTGTTCTATATAGTTAAATGCAATGAATATTATGCTACATATATAGGAAATGATGATTGATTAGAACATCCATAGTGTATATAAAGAATGCTTGTAATATACCTATAGAACAAATAAGTTTTTTTTAATAGGATAGATAGTCAGATGATGTTGGTAAATCTCCTTATTTTGCCACCTGAGCTTTATTATGACTGATTGATGATTACCAAACTAAATATATTGATTTTCAATTATTTTTGTTCATTGCATATTGCAATTAGTAATTCTAAATTCTGATAAAGTAAAAAAAAAAGTGTCATCATTATTATAGTTATATATCTCTATATATTACTTAAACATTTTATACAAAATGTATAGCATACATTTGTAAATATTATTATATTAAATTTAACTGAAGGGAATAAGTAATAATCTAGTTTGGTGTTTGTATTTGAAATATACCTACTATTTTTTTTAATGTATTTTATAATTGTAAAAAAAATTGCATATAGTTTTTACTTTAATAAGAATATTTATCAATAATCTAGTTACCAGTTTGAATAGAAATATACAAACTAATTATTATTTATTTGTATATTTAATAAATGTAAATAATTAATAGTTGTATACAGTTTCTTCTTATATATTTATAAAAAACCAATAATAATAATACTTTTTTAAAGATTTTGACTAATTAATGTAATGATAAAAAGCATGTCATAATTTGTCACCTTTCTAGAAAAGAAATGTAAGTGCATTTTGAGACAAAAATGACTTTAATATTTGTTGGTGGACTGGACACTGCCACTGGCCCAAGGGCTGCTTCTTGGTGGCCGTTGACAGACATGACACCACCACACTCCTGCCAGACATCCAGGAGTACATCTTGCCAGGAACTACTATTGTCTCAGACCTCTGGGGTGCCTACCATACTGTTGGTCAGCTTGGATACCAGCACCCGACTGTTAACCAGTATTAACTTTGTCAACCCTGTGACACATGTGTGTACTAACCATGTTGAGAATATGTGGAACATGGTGAAGCTGTGCAACAAATGGGAGTATGGAATGGCCCCATACTACTGGATGGCTATCTCATCCAATTCATGTGGGAGTTTGGTGCCTATCAGTTTAAAAATCTTCTGCATCACATATGGCAGGTGTATGTATGTGTTTAGCTGCTCATGTACTACTAATTCTTTCTTTTATTTTTGTATATTTTTATATTTAAATATAATTTTTTTTAAGTGTCGGTAAATACTGAAATATATATTTTTTTAAATGTGGGTAAATAACAAAAAAACTGCCCTATAAAGTGCATACCATGATGTATAGGCTTATGTACTATTAACTTACATATATCAGTAATAGATATGTGATGTTAGTCGTATAGCTAATAACAAATTTTCAATCATATAAGCAAAAATCTGTACTTATTTGATTGGCATTGCCATTGGATGCAAGTTGCAAATGTTTTGAATAATGCAATTTTTGTTTCTTTTGCAAATATTTTTTATTTGATATTAAGATAGTCTAGGTAACATAATTATGAGGCTAACTTCATTAATTACAGCAGTCTAAAATAATTATGGCTTCAATATTATATTCATATATATTGCCCCAGTAATGATGTTTATATTATAAATTGATATTATACAATTTATGAACCATCTACCAAAATTAAATTCTGAAAACATTACCAAAATTCAATAATATAAATAATAAATTTGCTTGCAAAATTAAAGATAGTATGTTTTCATAATAAAATACAAGTTTTAAACAAATTGACAAACAAGATTTTATAATATATTAAAAATAATGTCAATGATGGATGTTAACCTCTAACTGCTTGATAAAACTGCTAGCCCAGAAAGCTAGTTGTGCTATATGTTGCCAACTGGCAGTTCTCTAGCAAAAGCCATTAATTTTCACATTTTTTTGTGATTTGCCATGGAATGATGCTGGTACAAACTAGCTTGAGGATACTGTCTCTATTACTAACACTAAAATTAGTTAACTTTTAATATATAAAAGTAATAATAATCAATAAGGTGTAATCGAAGATAAAATTAGAATCCGGATACCACCCTATTCCCAGACATTTTATTATTCTTTGATAGCTGAAAGTGATATAATAATTATTAAAATAAGAATCACTTACTGAACCGAAATTCATAATTTGTTGATCTGGCATAGTATAAACATTAATATTATAAAAGCAAATATGTGTCTGACTTAAATCTAAAAACAGAAAATACTATGAAAGGAACTACAAACAACATTCCGCCATTGAATACATTTCCAAAAATAACAACTCTTGTTTATAATTTAATAAGTTTAAACACATTATACCAAATAGACAATTTCTTGACGAAATAAAGCGAATCTCAATATAATAAAACAGTCTTAAAAACTATATATATTACAAAAACGATATAGTGAAAGAAATAGCAGGACTAGTTCCCCATGAATATAAGGTCTGACGCTACTAGAACTAATTTTGTAATAAATAAAATGTAAAATTTAAAGAGATAGCAAAATCTGCCCATTTGAAGTTTTATTGTCAATTTAATCTGCACTCCCAAAAAAACATTTTTCTTAACCTGCTAGTTGGAATCCTAAGTATTGGTCCTTATTTAGTTTATTACAAAAGCTTTTCATATTAACTCGCTTAACAACTCATAATGAAATAGAAATAAAAATTAGAACTAATAAATATTATATGAATTTTCAAATTAAAAATTTTTATTAGAAAAAAATACCGCTATAATATCAGTCGCTACTGGTAATCCTTTTAACTGTTTGCATTCGACAACGAGTTGTTTTCTTGTTTGTGAGTAGCAAAACTTGTAATCAGAGATATAGCGAATCACTGTCAAACAATAAATTGACTAAAAAAAACTTTCTTAAAAATTATTGATTATCGATATTTAAATATGGTGGGATCCCAGTAAACACAATTCCTCCCCTGGACGTCTTCCAGACGTCTTGGCATGACGTCCAGTAGACGTCACATTATGTTACGCCCGAGGATGTCGACTAGACCTATATGTCTGGACGTCCTCAGGACCTAATTGAAGACCTCACTGAACGTCTATAGGACCTATATATATATCAAAACCTTCCTCGACGTCTACAGGACCTAATATTTAGACCTTCGTTAACGTACATAGGACCTACATCTATATATCCTTGAACGTTCAACATTCAATTTACATGGATATAAGATTAAACACATGAGATATTAATCAACCACTTCTGATGTTTATATAATAGCAAATAATTATTTCTTACGTTACAGTTATGTATCACTTAATAAATTATTAATTTATCTTATACAATTATTAAGTATGTAAATGTCAAAAATAATAAATGAATGACGACTATGTTAAATATTATAATTTAATAATTCAATTCAAACACATGCCAACTCATCAGTGTACATATAATAATGAAAATTCAAATCCTATAATAACGGTTAGATACACAAAAAATCGTATAAAATAGATTTATCCTTTCAGATGATGCATACACAAGTTCATAGAATAATTAAGTAGGTAGTATTTTTTTTACAAAATATGCACAATAAAACATCATCAACTAAAAATCAAAACGGCTTAAAAAGTATGATATATACCATACTTTTTTACAGTGATCATAGGTATCATAGTGATCCTACAAATGCCTGCTATTCGCTCAATCTGTCAAATAGAAGTATGATATATTTTTAAAAAGCTGGTAGTATTTTTGGATGTACACAGCACAATTCCGTAGCCTCTGTAACTGTTCTATATTTAATATATATATTATAATACAAAATGAATTTCTTAGTGAACAAACTAATAATTAAATTTTCCACAATTATATGCTTTATTACCCAAAAACTGCAAAAAAAAAATTGTAATATAATTCCAAATGATTGCTTTTTTTTAAACCAAATAGAACAATTTTTTTAAATAAAATTAATTAAAACAATATGTACAATGTCATCTTTCTTTTAATGCTCGCGACTCAATTCTGTCTGAAGCATGTTTTAAATGAGCCGCGATTGCGACTTCTATATCATTTGATCTTTTCTTCCGCGTTAAGTGATTTCTCTGAATCGTAGCTGAAATAAAAACAATTTTTTTAAAAACAAATATTATCCATGACAGACCAATAACACAATTTAACGATGTTTAGCCGCTTAAATGTCAATTAAGGACATTGTTGCACACATTCCACTTATTTTGTTTCATTTTTTTGTACTGGGACTTTAAAATCTAATTACATTTAATAATAAATGATCAGTTCATCATATGCAGCATGACAAATTTAATTGAATATGTGCTAAAGATTTGCGTAATTATTATAAGGCAGCATATACATGTGATAATTTATTCCTATGTTTTGATTGTTTTTGTAATATTATAGTTATAATTTTAATATATAATTTAATATATATAATATTATAATTTGAGTTTTATATATTGTAACAATTATGAATTCTTCATCATTATTAAGTTTTTTATGAAATATAAATTAATATATGTGATACTATAGTTATCAGTAGCAAATATATTTTAGTTATATATATTAATTTACAATTCTGAAAATTGATCCCAACAACTATCAAAAGACGTCCTAAGCCTCATGCTATAGAAGTTAAACCTATTTATACTTATGTATTCAATGTTATTTTACACAAAGTAAAGAAATTTTAGTTCAAATTTTTGAATTATTGTTTATTTATAAATACAATAAATTATACTTCCAGTCCCAGTGAAATGGTAATATTTAAAGAATCCCATGTGAAATTTTAATAAATAAAAATAAATTATTATTTGCACAATTTCAAGTATAGGATCGATAAGAGTTTTTATTTATAATATAGACGGTTATATTGAACAGATTATAAAAACTCTTATTATATGGCCAAGCTAATTTACTTAATGCTGAGACTCAACATTACATTTTCATTTTCTTCCACATTATAAAAACAAATATAAAAGACTGATAACTGCAATATTTTAAAAACGGTCACAGCGCTCTGTGCTCAGATGGGCACAAAGCTGTGAGCGAATCATGAATGCTATTGGCAACAGAGAGTGTCCAAATTCATACCCCATTCCTCCAACTTGATTATTGTCACGGAAAGAATTCTTTTAAATATGGTGTGTATAGAGAGTTTATAGCTTATTAATAAGAAAAACCGAGATAACTAATTCATAGTGAATTCATAGCTGACGTCGTAGGGTGATATTGTTTTTGAAAAACTACGAAGGAACATGGTATGAACATGGAATTCTTGGAAATCGTACAATACTTCTCAATAAAAGAAAATTATCTTTAAAATAAAGATTTACTTAAATCCACATTTCATTGGGAAAAGCTATATTTTTAGCTTTCATTCATGATATACTTATTACATACGCATGGAAACGTTTCTTAAAAATATGTAACGGACACTTGGCATTTAAAGCCGAACTCACCAACTACAATATCTATAATTGGAGTTGCTCTCAAGCCGACCTTCATTCCCTTCCCACCGGGGGCCGTGGACATTGAGTAGAACGGCCAGTCAGTAGAGTGTGTTTATTTAAGGGATTACTTTCAAGGAGCGGTCACCCCGTCGACTGCTGAGAACAATAGACTGCTCGAAGCGGTCACTGAGTAGAATAGATGTAAAATATAGGAATCTCATTGGTTTACAGAAAACCACTATCAGTTAACGGCCGCTATTTTTTAATATAATCGGAAAATACAAATCATTTCGGGATCTCGTTAGGAATATGCCTTAATCCTTAAGGCGCTCACATAATGGTGCGGTATCTTA
>JAUZND010002767.1:0-12656 GCA_034780555.1 Coelogynopora nodosa
CCCTCCCCCCTGAAACCGAAACACCCCCTGCCTTCAAAACCGAAACATCCCCCTTCCGAAACTGAAACACCTCCATACAAATGTAAAATTATTTATAATTTTCGCGCAAAATGTTTGGGACATTTTTCATCCAATCAAAATCGAGTATTTGTATTTTGGTTGGTATGGCTTGCTATTGGCCCATATAAGCAATGTCAAAGTCGTTTCTTGTTAATTCAAGGTCACAGAGTTCGATTTCGGTAATTTTAAATTGATCAGGGGTACCATATGGTTAGTAATCCATCATTCAAGTACAACTATTGATTTTTCCCAATACGATGCATTACGGCCATATATTATCCGATTAGGGTGATTTTAATGAGGATTCTGACAAAGTCAAGGTCGCTGAGTATGATTTTACTAACTAGAAATGTATCAGAGGTACTCTAGTGGTAGTAATAGATCATTCAAATATTGGTTATTCATAATACGATGCATTACGGTCATATATTGTCCGATAAGGGAGATTTCAATGGAGATTCTGACTAAGTCAAAGTTGCTGAGTTTAATTTTGGTACTTAAAAATCGGTAATTCGAGCACATTTATTGATTTTTCTCAATACGATGCGTTGCAGGCCTGATTTGCCGATCACGCCGATTAAAGCAAGTATGGAAATTGGTTTGAGTAAGTAAGGTTTATAAGTATACTATAAAAGCGCTATACGTATATACTATAAGTATACTATAAAAGTGCTATATGTATATACTATAAGTATACTATAAAAGCGCTATACGTATATACTATAAGTATACTATAATTATGTACTATAAGTGTACTATAACAGTTTAATACACTGAACTCCTAAAATTTTATATCCTAATATCCCTTAACTCCTAAATCCCTAAACTCCTAAGTCCAATAAACTTTTAAATCCATAACTCCTAAATCCCGACACTTCTAAATCCAATATACTCCTAAATCCATAAACTCCTAAATCCCTCAAATATATCCCCTTAATTTGAATCATTAAAGCATACATGATGAATGAGATAGAATGCCATTTATTATTATTATTTCAAAAGTGACAGAATACGAAAGTGTACGCATTTAGGGTAAAACAAAAATTTCAATGTCACTGCTTATCATCGTCATAGGTCCATTCACATTATAGCAGTAGTGGGCCGAAAGGAAAGCCTGATATGAATTGGTCATCAGCGAAAGAACTTTCCTTGGACAGCTTTTATTTGAATAGTCGAGGAGACAAGTTTGATGCTGATGCCAGTGGCATGTTTGATAAGTTTAGATTATCGCTTGGAGAACTTTCTTCAGACACTTGTCTTACTTATTTCAAACTTACTTTTCTAGAATGCTCCCGGCTCGGCCACAACGATTCAGCCAACACGCTATGTATATATTTCTGTTTAGTTACTAATACTTCTTCAACTCCTGAACCTGAGTCTCATCTTACGCACGGAACTGCTATCTTGCCCCCTACCAGAGAATAAATTATTCTTCATCTCAATAACCTTAGAGCAAACAGCGCACCTGACCTGCTTTCAGGTATTCCATCATAGATTTTCAAATACGGGAAAGACTTTATCCTCGAGCCCGTCAAGGATATAATTGACAATATTTTCTGCACTATGAAGTTTCCTGTTGCCTGGACATCTGCAATAATTATTCCCATTTCCAAAAAACCATCAAAAAGCACACCAGCTGATTTTCGTCCTATCTCTCTCCTCGACATCATCTCCAAAGTCTGCGAAAAGACGATATGCAACGTTACAAAGAGCCGTTTCATCCCGACAATCAACATGCTTATGTTTCAAAAGGAGGCATGACAAACGCACTTATATCCATCTTTGATAAGTGGACGCAGTCCTTAAACAGTGGCTCTCCCTACATCAAAGCGATCATGGTTAATATGTCCAAGGCTTTCGTCAAAATGTGTCCTGCCCTCCTTCCACCTAAACAAATTATCAACAACATCGACTTGGCTTTGCATACTCTAACTCAAAGTTTCCTTAAAGATAGGACTCAACTGGTCAGCCACAACAATGCAGTATATCAGCCAAGAGAAGTGACAGGCAACGTCCCTCCTCAGTGATCTGTACTGGGTTTTTGGCTATGGTTGAATTACATCGCAGACCTTGCGTTTCCTGTGGACCATGAAATTTACACCGACGATGTCGCAATATCGATTTCAGCAAGTCATGATGGAAGTGACTCTCTCATCAAGTCTCATATCGCCGTTTCATAATTTCTTCAATGGTGCAATAATAATAACATGAATAACAGCCACAAGTAAAACCTTAGAGTTAATCGTCAGCATGCGTCGAAGTCGCAAAATGAGCCCAATTATTTCCAAACTGCTGGTAAGCACAGTTGACAGTCACCTTGGGTTTCGAGCGCATGTTCTCAACTGCTGCAGGAAAGCTAACCAACGAATTTTCGGTCTACGCATCTTCAATTGACATGAATATGACACAAAAGGCTTACTCCAGATTTGACTCAGCTTCATCATAAGAATTTTTGAATATGCCGCTCCAGCGTGGTATTCCTTCATCTCCAAATATCTGCAAATTATTATCGAATGTGTCGAGCGTTGCGCTCACCGCGTCATCTTCCCTGATCTCTCCTACTCTGTCATTCTCGACAAGGCCAACATGACCAACACAAACACCTAACCGGTCTCACTTTGGCACACTACTGCAAAATGTTAAAAAATGATAACCCTCTTCACCACTTTCTTCCTCCACTACAAGGTGCCAGCAATCGAAGAAGCACCCGGTTTTCGAATCGATACAAGATCCCAGCTCACAAGACATCCTTCGGAGTCTTTCATCATCGCTACGTGCAACCTCCATCTCTCGTCAATAACCATTCTCTCCCTCTTGGCTCACCTTCAGAATTGTATATTTAAAAAAAATTTTTCATCTATTTTATATATTTTACCACTATGCAATCATAAATGCTTTTTTGTCATTTAGTTTTAATAAACGGTAATTATTTTAATGTCACGAATTAGTCCACCTAAGAGACTTTCGAAAAAAAAATTATTTAAGAAAGAATATGGAGAAGAAAATAACTATTTAATAAATACGCAGCTGGCAATCTATTTGTTTTTTTATTTGTTCTTGTAAGGCTTACCGAATATTAAATTTCACACACTGTTACAATAACATACATTAGGATACCTTAAAATATATGTCAACATGGTTATCAAAATCAACGTCAGATTAATAAACCCATTGGTAAAATAGCACTGGAATTCTAAAAAACCAATCAGTTCTAATGATTTTCTATATTTTATTGGGTTTGGATACCTTTGGGCCTGTCTGAATAATATGCGAAATAGTAACGCGCTTGTTTATAAGTATTGGGGGTACACATATAAACTGACCCCAACCTGCAGCACCCGACTCGCGGACATATGCGAGGAGTGGGTGTGCTCTGTGATGCTCGGCTACGACCTGATCAGCCGCCTGAGCTGGGAGAGCATCGAAGAACTCAAGGGACGCCTCTTGCAGGCCCTACTCACCTGTCGCCAGTCCAAGACACGGGTGCTCATGCGCGGCCTCTTCTACCTCCTCAAAAGGAAGTACCGCTGTTCGCGGCGTTCTTCTCGTCTAAGCAGTGGTGGTGGTCGCGTTGCCAGTTTATACGACATTCAGACCCAGGCACAGTTGGAGGAGTCAGATGTGGATGAGTCGCCTCTATTGGACTACACGACGACCGGGAGTTCTATCATCTCCGGCAAGGACATCACCCGGATGGAGCTCTGTGCGGCTGGTAATATATTGCATATTGTGCGCAATGCCTGTCCATCTGAGTGAGTTAATTGTTTCGATCCGACTATTGAGGTTGAAAAGGTTTACAGTTATTGATTGTTCCTCCAGCGGTAAACTTGTCACATTGAAACATATTTATACATCGATGTATATGTTTGCATCTCGATGTATATATGGGATAGTTAGAAAGTTACGCCCGATTTTTGATATTTTTATGAATAAAAATAGAAAATAATTGTTATATTATTTATTTCCATAATCTAAGCAATTTCTCTCTCTCTAGCGTCGAGATCCTGAATCGGCAGACCTACGTATCCATCTGGTCGACACGACTTCGACTCCGGCGTATCCTAGTGTCGAGGCGCATGTTCTCGGATCATCTGCCCAAATCAATGGAGCAGGCGTTGGCCAGTCTGGCGGCCTGCAATCTGCTAAACCGGGAGGGGAATGACTGTGATGTCGCTCCCATCCTTTTTGATGACGATTCGCAGCGTCAGTTGGCACGATTTTCTGCCTATGCCGATGTTTATAACGTTTCTAATGTACATTGTTAGTTTCTCACTTTTATTTCGGAGTTGAATGCATTGCATATTATAAATTGTTTTTTATGATGATTATTTAGTTTTCAATATATTCTATTGATTTTAGACGTAAATATTTATTGCCTTTTATAACATTAATAACATTAATAATATGGATAACTGTTATATATTTTAATTAGTAATTATTAATGTTATTTGTTATTATTTAGAAAAATATATACAATTATTTTAAGTAATGACTTTTACCTTTATTTTGACACCTGGAGAAACAAATATTATATGTGTATATTAAGGAAGTCGATTTGATAATTTATTTTCTATATCCAAACATTAAAAAATGTTTACCCCAATAAAATATTATGTATGGATGTATATATGTAGCTGCGTGTTGCTAGGCAAACGTTTATTAGAATTTTGATAACAACTTAGCTTATTTGAGATATACCTATTCAAAGTTAGTCGTGGCTGACACATGAAAATCAGGGCAATTGTTTCAAATGTTGTGACAAATTTAGTGGGTTACAAACTATAAATGTAAATGTGTTGTTTGATCACATTTTTCCACTGAGTTTTGGCACCATTTTGAAAATACACTTGTCTAAAGCTGTTTGGTGGCATGATTGTTACGTGGTTGGTAAACGAGCGATACTGTTCTGTGATATCTCATTATACACTAGAAATTGATAAAACTTTATCATTAATTTGAATACTGATTGGAAGAATCTTTCCTAACAAAATATGATCAATATAATAATTGTAGCCCAGACAAAAGCGTGTTAAAAGATAACAAGGGGATTATGCTAGTAGGAATATTATTAGTTTCGATACATAATATTTTAATTGCTGATATCATGGTGACGTTGCTGACATAATTACCTACAGCATCTTTTATCATGTTATCTAGTACAATTTTTTTTCCAGGAGGGTAAAACATTATTTATGCTAAAATGTGGTTGGGTATTTAGCCGAATACCCGACCGCTCTCTGTGCCACTGCCATATAGACATTCAAAGTCATGTATATAAACTTTTCTACATAGTGGTGTCCTGTCGCTTATATAATACAAACATATAAGTAATTTATATTAATATAATAATGATAAAATAAAATGATTTATTATTACCATAATATTATTTTTTTTGGAATGCTTTAGTTATAATGTTTCTTTGAAATATTTAATGCTATAGTAATTTAAGCGATCTTTATACAAATAGTTAATTAAACATATAAGTATAGTTTAAATAGCATTAAAAATTTTATTTTTAGTGGGTTTTACGATATTTTGTTAATCTGTAGGAAGAAAAATCCCGTTGTAATATATTAAATTAAAATATGGTTAAACAAATTTTGGAATTCGATATGAGGGTTTAAGTCAACGAAAAATTATTTTCATGAGAATTTGTTCTATAAAAAATAAACACAATAAAGTAAGCAAACACTTTATATGAAACTTGGTGTTTAAAATTTATATATATATAATTTAAATGAGAAACCCACGTTATGCTTACTCCAGGCATATAAATACTTAAATATGTATGTGTGAAAACCGTCTTCAGTATTGAAGTTAATTCATTAAAGTTTAATAAACTTTTCTACTCTTTGTTTTTACATAAATATACCATTAGATGTTTGACAATTTCACAATGAAATTCAAATTTATTTTCGTCTGTATTGAATTTCAAGGCAATTAAGCATATGAACGTTTTTTAAATAACTTTAAACATTTTATTAGAAATTAAAAAGTAATTTTGTAAGCTTACATTATATTCAATACAGTACAGTAATACATATATATATATATTAAAAATAATATGTATATCTTCAAAGCGATTTTTTAAAATTATAATTATATCTCACAGTATTGTTGTGTATTAAAATAGTAATTTACTATTTGAATTAATTAACTTTGAGTTGGTCATTTCTCAGAAATAAGTGATCCTCAATACTGATAGTATTTTACCTTTTGACCACACTAAACTACCGATATCAATATAACATAATCTAATTGATATGTATATATTATCTAACATGTAGGACTAGCTATATCTAACATGTAGAATATATTATACATTTATGTGTAGTATAATGTATGTGTGGTATATATGTGGTATATACGTGGTATATGTGTGGTATATGTGTGGTATATACGTGGTATATGTGTGGTATATGTGTGGTATATATGTGATATATATGTGGTATATGTGTGGTATATGTGTGGTATATGTGTGGTATATGTGTGGTATATATGTGGTATATGTGTGGTATATGTGTGGTATATTGTATATGTGGTATATACGTGGTATATGTGTGGTATATATGTGGTATATACGTGGTATATGTGTGGTATATGTGTGGTATATATATGGTATATACGTGGTATATGTGTGGTTATATGTGTGGTATATGTGTGGTATATATGTGGTATATACAATGTACGTGGTATATGTGTGGTATATGTGTGGTATATATGTGGTATATACAATGTACGTGGTATATGTGTGGTATATGAGTGGTATATATGTGGTATATACGTGGTGTATGTGTGGTATATGTGTGGTATATATGTGGTATATACGTGGTATATACGTGGTATATGTGTGGTATATGTGTGGTATATTGAAATAATCCTTGGAAAGTTTAACTGAGTACATTAAAAGAAAATACAAAAAAAGTGTTTATTTATAGCACATTATTATTGCTGTTTATATTTTAAATGGTTAGTTTTATTCAAAGATACTAAATAATGACATTATTTAATGTCAATTTTTAATATATTTATTTTTATTTGAAAAGAATTCAAAATATCTACTTTGTTAAATTTCAGTAATATATCATTTACAAATAATTAATTATTTTTGATTAGTTAAAACATAGTGATATATAGCTCTAAAAAATGGCTTTACTGATATATATATACTGATAAAAGTAGCTCAACTCTAAATACGCCCAGTAAAAATAGTCCATTTTTAGTTAAATTCATATATATAGATTTTACTAACCTTTTTATTTATTTTTATTCAAATGTACAAATGATTAACATATGAAAATTATATATTTCATTATCATAAACGTGTATTGTTTTTGCTTTTATTTGGGCAACATATTATAAAGTTCACATTTAAAATATGGTTGAAATCAATCAACACGTTTGGAGATTCACATACATTGACATATTGAAAAAAAAGGTCTTTGTGTGAGACAGCATTAAACCGGCCTTCAGGTCTGCTAGGCATTAGATTATATTCTGAATCAACAGCCAATGAAATCGTTAAATATTTATACTCATTTTTCACAGAGGACAGTCCAGGTAGGATTGCAGGCTGTTGGTCTGTTGCCCAAAACCATTTGCTATCCGAATTTTGTTTTACACCTCCGACAAAAACAGCAAGATCATTATAATTCTCACTAGCATGCTTAATTTGGCTGTCGCCCACCTTTAGTACTGAAATAAAACAAAATATGGAATATTTGAATGCTATAGGTTAGATATACATATATTGAAAACATGTTTATTACACTAGTTAGGAGTCAAATTCTTTAACATATAAGTTCCCTTCAAACGTAGCACAATGATTAAAACATATTAATAATAAAAAATAAAAATTAGCATTATAATAAAAAATACTATGTTTGAATAAGTATTTAGATTAACAAAACCACAGATATGAATTCCTTTCTCTCTCAAACAATTAATCCATATTTATGAGTAGAAATATATATTTTGTTTGATCTACCTTAAAGATTTAATTTTTTTATATATCAATTTTAATGCTATAATTAAATATATATATAACAAAACATATACATAGATACATTTTGCAGTTTTATACCCATACTATGAATATCATAATTTGTAATAAAATTATTTATTGAACACAGTCAAAATATATTAATTAAATAAAAAATTAAATATCATATTTATTTTATTGAAAGTTTATTGGCAATACCTATTCACACTGTCAGTATCAAAATTAAATTTGTCGAAAATAAATTTTCTGGATCCTCAGTCGAACTATACTAATTAATATTTTCTTGACTATGTGAGCTACGAATTTCTATTGGCGCCAAATCCGTTGGAAATTACAAAATTACTCTGAATTTCTAAATTAAAATTCTTTGACCTTAGTTTTTACCCTAGAAGTATAATACATATATTGGCGCATTTTCCACAAACTTAAATGCCAACCATTTATTTATAAAATATTAAAAATAAATGTATTACCTTGAATGTTATTTTTAATCCAGTTCACAATAGTTATAAATGACAAGGTCGAATTTGGTTCAGCTAATTTACCGCCTCTGTTAATACAATCAAGTCGGCCGTTAAACCAAATCATTTTCTGACTTATAACAAAGTAATCTATTGTTTCAAAATGAGCAACAACATTTTTTGTGTCGCAAGTATTTCTTATCCACATCACTCCCAGGGGGTTATTGGAAAATTCTGGTATTACGGTGGTAAAAAACTCCACCGGAAACCAATAACAGTGACACACGTTGTTATCAAAGACAAAGAAACAACTTCGTCGAAGTTGACATTCAGAAGTGCATGAGACTATGCTCTCCTCGTTGAAATCTGTTTTCAACATCAATGTTTGAAAAAATGTTATACTACAAAATAAGCTTTTATCGCTCGCTTGAAATAATAAACCAGCGTTGACGCACAATGACCGAATAATTAGAAGTATGAAAATTAAATTCATGATATGTTAATATTACTTCGTTACTGACTTTTTATTTCGATGTCTAACTTTTTCTGCTCAATGATATTTTGATGCTATATGGAAGAACATGTTTGGAGGATGTCTTATATTGGGTCAAATGTGTTGTCGAATTGTTGAGTGAAAAAAACAATATATATAAAAATATTTGATTTTGATAGGTCGGATGCAAGTGTTTACCATTGACTCTATACGGGCTAAGTTATGACTTTTTCTAAATTAAGTTAAAAACAAAATATTATTAAAAAAATAAAACTTTACTGGTGGTGTTAAAATATGTGTAAATGATTTGTGTAGGTAATGAGTTAGTGTTCAACTAATTATTAATACAATTAGCGTGTTAAATTAATAGTATGATTCCTTGGAGGATACAGAACTTTGGATTAGATCTTTCATATTTACGCAAATATAATATTTAAATAAATATATATTTTTATAAATATCGTTAATACAACATTTGAAACGAATACATTAACATTATAACCATGTCAATTATCCATTAAGACTTGTAATAAAAATACTATGTGTATAACTTACTGTACAAAATTACATTTACGAATAATGAATAAAATATTGTTTTACTGAGACTGGCGCTTAATAATAATTTGTGGTCATGTGATTATGCGATCATGCGATCATGCAATCATGCAATCATGTGGTCATGCGATCATGTGGTCAGGCAATCATGTGGTCATGCTAACATTTTGTTATGCGATCTTGTGGTCATGCGATCATGTGGTCAGGCGATAATGTAATACGTTCATGCGATTTTTTTGTCATGCGATCCTGTGGTCATGCGATCATTTTGTCATGCGATCTTGTGGTCATGCGATTTTGTGGTCATGCGATCTTGTGGTCATGCGATCATGTGGTCAGGTAATCATGTGGTTATGCTATCATTTTGTCATGCAATCTTGTGGTCATGCGATCATGTAATACGGTCATGCGATCCTGTGGTCATGCGATCTTGTGGTCTTGCGATCATGTGGTCTTGCGATCATGTGGTCATGCGATCATGTAATACGGTCATGCAGTCATGCGATCATGTGGTCAGACAATCATGTGGTCATGCGATCATGTGGTCATGCGATCATGTGGTCATGTGATCATGTGGTCATGCGATCATGTGGTCATGCGATCATGTGGTCATGCGATCATGTGGTCATGCGATCATGTGGTCAGGCAATCATGTGGTCATGCTATCATTTTGTAATGCGATCTTGTGGTCATGCGATCATGTGGTCAGGCGATAATGTAATATGGTCATGCGATCGTGTGGTCATGTGATTTTGTGGTCATGCGATCTTGTGATCATGCGATCATGTGGTCAGTCAATCATGTTGTCATGCTATCATTTTGTGATGAGATCTTGTGGTCATGCGATCATGTGGTCAGGCGATAATGTAATACGGTCATGCGATCATTTTGTCATGCGATTTTTTGGTCATGCGATCATGTGGTCATGCGATCATGTAATACGGTCATGCGATCATGTAATATGGTCATGCGATCATGTAATACGTTCATGCGATCATCAGCGATCATGATCCTTGTCATATCTCTATTTACTACAATAATAAAATAATTACAAAAGACAATGCTAACTAGCACATATACTAGAATTAACTTGGCCACTACCAGCGTAACCATTTCAAACTCCTATAAGCTACAAGACAAATATATTACAGGTTGATTCCCTGAAGTTCCTTTCGATGATGGTACATCCAAAATCAAATCTAATACAATCAAAAAATTATTTTACATAAAAATGTCAAAACGTCTAATTTTCCCAACATCGAAACGATATGATATCAATACTTCACAGCATCAATTTTGTTTTTATAACGAATAATTGTCATAGCATTGAATTTGCATAACATAAATTTTGCGTTACATCGAATCTTCACATCGAAAAAGTTTTTAAAACAAGTATTTTTTAAACATTGCATTTACAAAACATTAATAATGTATAACATTGAAGTTTCCACAAATAATATTACCACATAAAACAACCACAATGTCATTGATTTCTTCCAGGTATTTTGATTCAAATATAATTCTGCGTGTTTTAGATGCTATGATTATTCAAATTTGGTCGAATCAATACTGTAAAAACTGGACATCATGAAGGTTCAACAATATAACAATTCAATGTTATTATATTTACTATGCGATAGGTGATAAACATTTAATTAAAGTATCGTCCCCACATTGCAACTATGATTAAGGGTATTAATATAGATTCAACATGATGATCACTAAGGGAAATTATAAGAAAAATCAGTATCTGTAGTTTAAACCAGTAAAAACTATTGTTTAGTTATTCGCAACAATGATAAACTGAAGTTTTGTGTTGTGAGAAGTGTAAATATTCTTAACGTTTAATGATATAAACATTGTGATCAGTTCTAAAATGTATATTAAAATATATGCGGCTGGTCGTGAAGTATATCGGACCTTGTAATTTACATGTACAAACTACAAGTTACAAGTTACAAACGTAAGTATACAAATGGCAAGGAAAATCTGATATGTAGGAAGATATGCATACCTTAGGTAGAAAGCTTAAAAAATTAAACTATTTCTCCGACACAAATTCACCAGCAAAAAAAGAAACAAGAAAACAAACAACAAACAAACAAAAACAAACCAAATGAAGGAAAGGTGGATGGTAACCAAAGCGAAACAAACAAAAATGACGTACAATGACGTACAATGACTTACAATGACGTACAATGACGTACAATGACGTACAATGTGACATCACGCAATTACCTAAATTATGGAAGAAGGCAGCCCCCCTCTGAGCTTGCAAGTTATAAAGGATCATATTTTGGTGAAAGGTGTGGATTTCAAAGAAGAGAGACTGACTGGGATATCATGTTGACGGAGAATAAAAGTCGTGCTGACTTATTTGCAGCTTCATTGCCTTCGAGCTAACAATGGCTCGGGATCCAGTGCGTGGAATAAGATCTACCAAGGCTTCAGCAGCAATATAAGATGTAATTTTAACTGTTAATACTGTTGTGGAGCTAGTTGTTATTTGCAGAAAGTGCCTGATGGCTTTGTTGCCTCCATCACTGTTTGAGTTTTGAGATTATTTAGGAATGTGAACCAATCACTTTTCTGGTAACGTTGGTAAATTCCCTTTCTGTGGAGTGCGTTTTCCTAACATTCTGAATAATTTTCTTTGATTTTGAGTTAAGCGGTGCTTAGTATATTCTATTAAAACAATCTGACTGGTGGGATTAGTTTTCGGAAGATATCTCGGCACTTATTCAGGGAGATAACTTTCTATTCTGCCCAAAGTACTACAGGTATTAAATTTACTTCATAAAATATATATGTGGTGTCATGGTTGAAAGTTGTATGCAATGAAGAACCACCAAACTCTAACAATGGTACAATATTCTTATAGTGTCACGGTTGAAAGATGTATGCAATGAAGCACCACCATCCTCTAACAATGGTACAATCTTCTTATAGTGTCACGGTTGAAAGATGTATGCAATGAAGCACCACCATACTCTGACAATGGTACAATCTTCTTATAGTGTCACGGTTGAAAGATGTATGCAATGAAGCACCACCATCCTCTAACAATGGTACAATCTTCTTATAG
>JAUZND010002768.1:0-12656 GCA_034780555.1 Coelogynopora nodosa
AGCAGCAGCGGTGGTGGTGGTGGCGAGGGGCGACAGGTCACCACCTTCAGCAGGGACGGGAGGTGGCGTGAGCCCAGGGGCTGGGGGGGAAGGAGGAGGAGGAGGTGGTGGGGGACATCTGTCGCCGGCCATGTTCCGGCAGAGGTCGCGCAGCTTGAGGTAGACTAGTTGATTACTTTGATATATTTCTATGCTATAGCTAATAATATTCGTATTATGCGTAATCGTTGATGGATAGGGAACCCCCAATGTGAAGCGTTCTACTATGATGTAATAGTACCATTTACGTCATCACTATCGATTGCCAAAGTTGTTTATTGATTGATATAATCTTCCCGGTAGAACATAATCCTGCTGGATAAAGAAACTTATGTATTCATTACTGCCAGTGACTTGTAACTAGGTAACAGTCCAGTCCTAGTTAATAGTCAAATTCAAAACAATATTGTATTTATGTGAACATGTTAACGTCATGGCGCATTGGTCGTTCTTATATAGGAACCTGTTATCTGTCGCCAACTATTATACAATACTATATCATGACAGAATGGTGATTGTTCTGCACTATATATATATATATATATATATATATATATATTCATATTGTATATTAACTGATATTTTATGTTTACTTGATCATATTTTCTTTTGTCACTTCAGTGTGCGTAATCATGAGTTTATGATTATCATCAATTTATAGACATGAGTCATAAATCCATTTATAGACATGAGTCATAAATCCATTTATAGACATGAGTCATAAATCTATTTATAGACATGATTAATAAATTCATTTATTGACATGAGTCATAAATCCATTTATAGACATGAGTCATAAATCTATTTATAGACATGATTAATAAATTAATTTATTGACATGAGTCATAAATCTATTTATAGACATGATTAATAAATTCATTTATTGACATGAGTCATAAATCTATTTATAGACATGAGTCATAAATCTATTTATAGCCATGAGTCATAAATCTATTTATAAGTGAGTCAGAATTGACTCTTCTTATACTACTACCTTCAATTATTATAATCATATGTACAATATATTATTAGAGCATCATCGTCCAACAGACGACACTGTTTCTTCAAGTAGCATATTCTCGAAATCTGTTCATTTTGTATTTAAAAAATGTTTTCACTCAAAAATGTTTTCACTCATACTATCCGAAACGGACATAATAAGGGTTTTTAGCGAAATGTTTCCTGCATAATATTGTATGACGCATTGTCGGGCTATAAGTAGAAACGCGAAAAATATGGGATTGTGAAGATTTCATAATATTATGATGTTTTTGTAATTCAAATATTTTGTAACGCGCAGATGAAAGTGATTTGAACTCTCTCGTCGTTCTTCTCTTTCACCAGGCAGGGTTCCTAATTAACCCTCCGCCTCTTCGGTTCTACTTTCTCTACAGTACACACTCACAAGTATAACATTTATGAGGATATTTCAATTATTATCCAACTCTCTTAGGTGCTCTCACAGCTACCTATAATGGATATGGGGACTCTTTTTTTTGGCCAAAAACAGTTCCATAAAAACACAACGCTGTGGTTAATATTTCTACACTCGTTGTTTACGCCTATAATCCGTAAAAGTTGTAAACTATGTATTATTTAGTTCCATCTGTCGTTCGTGATGAAATTTATGTTGAAATAGCTCATATTATTATTATTATTATTCTATCCCATACGATTACAATTGTGAAGTTGAATAATTTAATCTACAAACTTGTTTAATAATTATTGTTGTCATATAAAAGTATGTCTATAATGAACACTAGAGATATACAATTTGTTGTAAATGATGTCAATAATTAATACAACCAACATTTTAACCTTTATTCGTTGGCGTCGTGATAACGATATTAAGGTGGAATTCTATTTTTGTTTAGAAAAACCTAAAATATTTAATAATCACTATTCTCTTCTAGTTAGTAGACACTCCGTAATACTTTTATATATGTTATTATGAATGCGGTGTTTCATTAGGTCCTTTCCTTCCATTACAATAATTGGCTTCTGCTCGATCCTGTTCATTAGAATATATAGAGTTGATATACTTCGATACTTTTAATGTATTCAGTGTGATTAAAGGCATCACAGTGCGTGATTATAATGTTATAATATATGACATAGGCGTTGTGAATAAGGTTGACAGAGTTTTCTTGATAACATTGTCTCTCGACTAATTAATTATTTTCAGGGAGGGAAATATGATCAGGGAACGTTTTTTATCATTAATTGTTAGTTGGAAATATGTTGTGTGCTTTTTTTATTTTTTATTTCAGCTCTTCCAGTCATGTTTCCGAGACTACACGGTACCCTGTTTTTAACCTATCTATGTCTTTACGATTTTAGTCTATTCTACATCTCCTATCGTTAATAATTAGTTGTTGAGGTTTGTTCCGAGTTGTGTTAACGCTTCTGCTTTTCACATACTGTACAATAGATAACTCACTCGATTTATGGCGATGGATTTAGTAACTTGCTTAAATCTTAACCAGTGTGTGCTCATTCTTAGCTCTGCGTGTCAGCTTCATATTAGGAGTAGTTGCATCTTCATTGGCAGTATTGTATTTTAGTTAATGATGATGATATTATGATCATTAAAGGAAATCCTAGTTTACACGCCATTTTTTGGATGATATTAAAATGCTATAAAATATTGCAGAAGGGAGGAGAGAGTAAATTATTAAATCTCATCATCAAATCTTGCACACATTTTAACAAGTTTATTGCCGTGTCTTTTATCTTTTATTTATTAGATCCATTTAACTACATTATATACAGAGTTTCCAGGTGTCACACAACCAGGAAGACTGGCTCAAAATAGACTAAAACAGATTTGACTCTTCTTAATTACAGTTTTAAATCAAATGGTTAAAACTAAACCGTTATAGTGTTTAGTTTAGATTAGATTTTGTTCTATGTTCATGAGCGATATAGTCTGTGATATGAAACCATCATATCAAACATATTTATTACGATGAAATTAGTAGTTACATGGTGTAGTTTTAACGCTTTATTAATATTAATATGCTGATAATCCGGAAAATTTTAAATTGGTATCTAGATTCTCTATAACGATGGTTATAATATACTGTTGTAGTATTTATTTAATATTTGTCTACAATTCTGCCAATCTCAAAATGCAATAGAGGTCTAAATATAACATATTTGATTAAAGCAGAACATATTTTATAGATCTATTTTATTTTGTTGTTTGTAAGTTTAATTATACTCTAAGAATTATATATATAGCCTTAGATTAAATCAGTGTTATCCACATTCACGTCAAATACGTGAATATGACGAAGGATAAAATTAGATTATAATTATACATTAAATTCAATTATAACATCACAAAAAGCGATTCTTTTCTGCAGTATAGTTATTCAGTGAAAGAAGGAAAGGCTGAGTTCTTCAAAGAGACACTGATTGTCTGCTCTCATATTTCTCCTAATTAATATAAAGAATAATTTTTTTATAATGCTTTATGATACAGCATACCTTAAAGGTATATAATTACATTTAAACATAATATGTATATATTACATGATGCTAGACTTGACAATTTATTTTTCATTATTTCATAATATTTAGCTCATACCATATCATAACACGTATCTCTCTTGAATCGTCGTGTTCTATTTCGTGTTTCCGTTCTCCCTCTTCCTATAGCAGTCCCGCACGATCCCCCGGTGCCTACGAACAGGACATAATCATTCTCAACCATGTCTACAAAGAGCGCTTCCCCAAGGTATCTCGCCTCTCGCCTCCCTTTTATCTCTCCGCGTGTGCGCCCAGCTTAGTTTACCTCATTTTGCGCTCAGTATTCAGTCTACACGGTGGTTTACCTCGTGTCTTCTCTGACAAATGCGGGATACGAATGCCCGCCGTCTTTCAATAATAATAATTGATGTACTGTACAGTAGGGTTTGGTTACCGCATAATTATTGATCGATTGATTTGAAGAGCGTGTCAGACAGGGCTCGGGTAGACGCTTTCATGTTTTGTAGAACATAATAGGGACGGATGGTCTTTTTTATTTTAGAATTTGACATTTAGATATATTAGCCAGCTAACTGAAACGTAACTCTTTTAGTAACGTAAAATAGTCATTATTTTGTAATATTTTTTGAAAAGCGGATATTTTCCTGGATCTACAAGACTTATAAATTTATATATTCTTATTTTCGTATTATAATACCTATTTTATTAAAATCAATATAATTATTATTCATGTCTTAGGTTTTCGGATTTAGTTTTAATTGGCAACATTTTCAGTAGATAGTCCTGTTTCATTCGGTAAGTATTTCTATTTTCTGGACTTTTCATAGTATACTGGTTTGGCTGATGTTGTCATTAAAAATATTTTATTTAAATTGTGAGATACCGACTAAGAAGATGGATTACACTGCTGCGGCTTAATTGGTGGAGTTGGCAAGGGAATTCTGTCTTCATGTAATGGAGATGTAAATGTATAGTTGAAAGATTTATACGGCGTGTTCTGGCCATCTCAGTTATCTACAGTGTGAATAATAAGTCTATGATTACATTTATAGAACAGGACGTGTATTCATAGAGAAATGGTGGCTTAGACTTAACTGATGAACATAATTAAGTGTGCGGCAGATGATGATGTTCTTGTCATTTTAATGATGTATGTATTCATTCGTTTCTTCCATTCCTGCATAAGTTAACATTACAGGAACAAGTGTCCCATGTTACCTGGGGTAGACGTAGAAGATCATGAACTGAAGCAGTGCAGTGCCAACAGCTATTGATATCACAATGAAATAAAGTTTATGACGTATAACAAAATAATATCACTATTTATAACTGAATTATTTTTATCTTGAAATGAATAGTTTCACATTTTGATCTGAAATATGCCTCGTATTGTTCATGGAACAAAGGGATAACTATATTTGACCACAATAAAGTGTTGAAAACAATATTTAAATGGGAAAATCAGGAAGCAGAATTACCCATAATAAATGATAATTGATAGGACCGTTTTCCCTTGGAAGTAGGAAGAATTGGTTCTCAAGATGTATTTGTTGATATTTTAGCGCACATTGTTTGTGATAATATATTACATTACCATGTGATACGGTTTCCACATGAAATTATTTATTTAAATAAGATCACAGAATATGATTATAAGTCAACATCCCACGTTGGCCATATTATAACCATAATAAAGATAATATTATTCTCTTACAATCTTCCAAAAACACAATTTTGAATATTTAAGAATACCGATTCTTTCTACTTCCTTTGGGGAATCGGTCTTATAATTAATTCATTACAATTCTGTTTTTTTCTAGGTTGATTACCTCAATTTCGTTATAGATTCCTTCTTCATAAAATTATACAGTTATTATTTTCAGCGTATTTTTATTATTATAAATTATATTTTCAATTATTTTCCATACACAAGCTTTATAATATAGGGTTTGTTATTTTTAAGTTTTTGTAATATGAAACAACAGAATATTGAATAATAATAAATAAAATTATATATATAATATAATACTATTTTTATAATGTGAAAGTCAAGAAACCACTATCAACATTTAAAAAATAAACTGCTGTTTTGATTTACCACCACTATGGCAATAGAAATAAGGGTTGTATAGAATTTAGAATAAGTATTTTCATTTTATTTCTGTTATTTCATCGCATTGTACGATAACTAGCCAGCTAACTATGATCAGAGCAGGGATTGTTGAACTGATCCAAAAGTACGCTTTTAAGTGCCCGGCCTGGTATCGATCGTAACTTCTCGATCAGTCATACCGTACAGCACCGAGCCAATTCCCTCCCTCTGCTCTTGTCCTTTGTAGGCCACGGCGCAGATGGAGGAACGTCTGCTACGCCTCAGAGATGAACTGGAGCAAGAGAACACCGTTGGCTGGGAGTCTGTCGCTCGCTTTGTTCACCACCAGATTCTGGAGCACACGAGAAACTGTCTGGACAAGTCGCACCAGCAGGTCATCACTTCCCGCTACTTCTATGAGCTCACCGAGAATCTGGAGAAGCTGCTGGCTGATGTAAGACTGGACTTCACTTTGCTGTCTTTCTGTGTTGTAGCTGGTGCCCTGTTGTTGCCCTGGCTTAGTTATCGTCGGCTTCAACTCGTCTTTTATAATTAAAAGACTATAAAGCACCAAGGAAGGATTCAGGGTTTTTTTTCAGTACATTTAGTACATTTAGTACACTGAGTACATTTAGTACACTCAGTACATTTAGTACACTCAGTACATTTAGTACACTCAGTACATTTAGTACACTCAGTACATTTAGTACATTTAGTTAATGTAGAACATTCAATACATTCAGTACACTCAGTACATTTAGTACACTCAGTACATTTAGTACACTCAGTACATTTAGTACACTCAGTACATTTACTACATTTAGTTAATGTAGAACATTCAATACATTCAGTACATTTTCAGTACATTTAGTACATTTAATACAATTAATACATTCAGTACATTTAGTACATTCAGTACATTCAGTGCACTCAGTACATTTAGTACATTCAGTACACTGAGTACATTTTCTGTACATTTAGTACATTCAGTACATTCAGTACATTTACTACATTCAGTACGTTTAGTATATTCAGTACATTCAGTACATTCAGTGCACTCAGTACATTTAGTACATTCAGTACACTGAGTACATTTTCAGTACTTTTAGTACATTTAGTACATTTTCAGTTCCTTTTTTGTCTAATTCTTAATGCGCCTTTGATTCTATACATTCTCATCCCCTTGCATACTCTCTGCTGGATCATATTTTGTTTGAGACAACTATAATAATGTCATTAGTCATGATCAAAACTGTTTGTTTGCTTCTTTTAGCCCCCTAAATATTACATTACATTATAATTGGCACATAATTAACAGCTAATAACCAATTGAATCATTAGAAAACAATTAATGATACATTTTGAATTGCTCTTAAAAATCACTGGGTATTTATAAACTGGTGGCCCAACCATCATTTTGGCTGGATAGGTTTGCAAGAATACTTCGTGCAGCTGCTATATGTTTAAATTGTTTGAATTTAATTGAAATATACGCTTCATTAGTCAGTAATAAGGGCAGACTTTTTGGCACAGTCATATTATTATTGATTTTTACAACAACAAAAATTGTTTTTAAATGAAGCAATTAAATAAAAGTATAAAAATATGTTGTAAATTTTCTACCATATTGTTATGAAATAAAATATTGTTTATTAAATGTTCAAATTTATAAAGAATAATTTAAGACCCTATACATAAAATTATATTCTGAAATGAGAAGATACTATGCTGCTTTTTATGAAGCCTTTAGAATATACTGAATTATTATTTAATTAAGTCTTAATTCATGTTTACTTATTATAAGCTAACTTTTCTGAAATCTAATAGAATACAATCACAAGATTTCAAGAAGTTTAACAATGGATTGTATTGTTCCGATGAATTTGATCATTACATATTATATATTCTGCTGTCTTGTCTCCTGCGTTCTATGTTATTGAATACATCAGTTCTCTCTACGCCATAATATTTTGCATTTAATTCAGCACTGTTACATATTATTAATATTAAAATACACTTCTCTAGTACTTGTCTTACATTCTCCTTGGTTTAACTCTTTGTTAATTTGTAAATATTACTACACAGGGGAGACACTTATGCTTGTATAGTGTACAGCACACATTCTAGTTTGTAAACCTGTACTTCTTTCCTATCAAAATCAATTTAAATGAATTTTTTCGCGCGATGAGTTTAGGCCCAAAAAACTAATATACGCGCACACTTTCTGTGGACATCAATCGTTCTTTTATCATGTTACCTTTTGTGTAAATTTTTTTAGAGTCTAAAGTGTTATGTAGATCTTTACTTTGTAGTTAGATGAAAGCTATCCCTCTATTTTTGTACTTCGTATTTGTCTTTGCGTCTCTCGTTTCATTCCTTGGTGGTATGAATGATGCTTACATGAGTATTCTAGATCTCTATAACTATATTTGTGACAATGTTTCGGAAGAAATGTGAATTCTCCGGTTTTAATTTAGTTTATTATTTCACAAAGTTTCAGGTTTAATATCTTTTTATTAATTAAACATTAATATGGCAACGTTTTAGGTAACTTTTTAGGTATCACGAGTTTTGAAACAAATGCCAATAAGAAGATATTATTTACTACGCAAAGTTCATTATACCATTTATGAGGTATAATATTATCGATTTAATATCGATTTCTACTACAGTTATAAACGAATACAAACAGTATGCTTTGATTAAGTTTAAATTTGTATGTTATCCATAACATCACGCAGATTGTCTTTGAACCACTGGTAATCGAATCAATATATTATGTAAAAGCATTGCTTTTCAAAGAAAACTTTTTTGTCCAAACACTTTTCATCAAATCGTTTTTAACGGGTAAAATTAAATCCACTCTGTTTTATTACTCTTTTGTATTTGATTTGTAAAATACTTTTTATTTTTCAGTTTTGTAGTATAAAAATTAAGCGCTTATATTACCTGTCCCTAAAATATTGATTATTATAATACGAGCATTTCAATGTACTTTGATCATCAGTTCAACATGCTTATGACAACTGGAAAACCTTGTCTCATTAAAAAAACAGGAGATACTAGTAAGTTAATTAGCTTTGTAACATCTTGTGAATTCTAGGAAATGTCACGTTCATGCCACTAATCTATTAATTAAAAAAATATGAGTTTTTTAAGACAATTATTGTAAGGTAATGATATAAAGAGATGTTGATATTATCAAATCTTACTCATAGAAATAATATGAATTCATCAGCCTCTACTTTGTAACTTAATCTATATCTGCCCGTCGTTAACAGGGGAACTAATATTCTGATTTATAGTACACAGTGCCGTGGGCTCTTCTTACTATCATCTCCCCCTTTGGGTTGCTCGAATGAATGCGTGTTGTTTTTATTAACCCAGCTAACTTGTTTTATGCCTAGTCAGTCTATTAGTTGATCAAATCCAGCATTTTAGTCTGATGGGACTTGCCCCCCCCCACGGTTTTATCGTCAGGTTTCTGACTCTCTCCATTCTCCGCCCCTCTTAGAGGTGAAATCGAGATCAATTGGATCGAAATGGGGGATAAAATAAGTTTTAAAACCTAGAGACAGACAGCCAGTCGTCGGATCATGCACCGCAGATGTGAGTGAGCCTTCAGCTGAGAGCATTAGTTTGGTGTGCTGAGTGTTTCAGTGATGCGGAAGGGTTTGTTCAATTCTTCCACGATCAACACAAAGCGATTTGAGGAGTGGAGTTCGATGTTCTAGCTGTCTCTCTCTCACCCGTCTATTGTATACAAATATAGTCTGTTTCTTAATTCCCACTTGTTCCGTCCGTTGCTCACTTCTTCTTTAGGCTACGCGCGGCATCTTCGAGTGTTTTGTTCTCACTAAATTATGTTACTCTGGGCCGTCTTCTGTCGGTGGTTATGAACAAGTGGTGCTTCCTTATCAACGTTATCGTCCTTCGCCGGTGTGTGTCCACCTCGCCTTCCCCCCACCGTCCCACGCGGGCGTAATTTCCTCTCTTGATGCCAAAGTGCCTTATTGATTGGGCTAAATCGTTTATTTTATTTTGCATTGACGTCGCATTCTCTGAGGAATCTGGTAATTTTTGTTATCTAACATTTCGTGGTAAGTGGACAAATTGTCGAGCCTATTTTCGTATGTTGTGTATGTACGTCATTCCTATGGTTATTATTTATACACTGGCTCTATTTTCATGCCTATTGCTAAGGTGTAAATTACCCAAAAGAAAATCATACAGGTTCGTTTATTAATGTTTAATATTTTGAGTGTTATTCAACTTATATTGGCGTATTAATCTATTATTTATAATTTATATTTAACGTAATTTTAGAGTAAATATTTCACTTCGCTGTGTATAGTGACACTTTGATAGATAAGGCAACATGTTGACTCTAAATTCTAATTGATTAGTTAGGCTTGCGTTGCTTCCTCAAAACGTGATTGATGTAATATTATTTTCTAAATTCGTCTTTTGTGCTCTGATAAAATAGGGTGGTAATATTTTCTAGACAGATTATTGACTTCACTCTTTGCATTGATTGACGGCTCAGGTTAATTTAAGAAAATCTTAACCATTCAATGAAATGAGTGTTAGCTAACACAACAATTATGATAAGAAACCTATGTTGATAGTTTGCGAAGCCACTGGAAAAGAAAGCTGCAGATTTAGTAATCGGTGCATTTAGTTTGCTTTCTTGGTTCGCAATGAAGAAATCGTTTATGGAGGTTATAATTTTATTTAGCTATTTATAAATCTGTTTAACATAATTCGTACAAATAACATTCTTTAACCTTTCCATAAGATGTCACCATTTTGTCATTAAGCAATTATGATTAATTATTTTTTGTCTCTGGAATCGGGTAAAAAATTTATAAGTATAGTGTAACTTTTTATATGTCAATCAGTACCGTTCGTCTACCAAAGAAGGCAACGGTTTATGTTTATTTTAGTTAAAAATTATCCTACCCAACCCACTTCCTTTTCATTTCAAGTATAAATAGCACAGCCTTAATATAATCTACGTCAATAAAAGATTTGTACTTCTTGCAGCTGAATAGGGGTTGTGTTCGCATGCGTTTTATTAATTACTTTTGCGCTTCTTGTACAAATCTTTTCTATCCATCTCTGTCGCCTTTTTTCATCAACTTGTGCTCGAAACTGTTGTAGGGGAGCCATCAATTCCACATCCATCACTCAATATAAATAAAACAATCAATATGGTCATTAATCGATGACTGTGCGGTTTTCCTTTTTAATTATTTGGTTTCCCTTTGTACACCTTCTTCGTCTAATATACTCTACATTTTTATTGATTATATTGTGTTTCCTTGCATGGTTAAAGGTTAAGTAGGCTATTGCACAAACTAATTTGAAAGACTAAGCGAAATATTCTGATTAGTACCTTGTGCTTATTTGAGACATGAATTGTAATTTAGAACCACAGCTATTATTACCTATCGAATACATATTATATTGTTTTTATTTAATTCTTTATTATCAGATATATTTTTTATATGGAATGAATTTGCTATGAGTATTTAATGTAGCTTTTAGTAGTGAATAATGCTTGATATAATATCTAGTGGATTTCTGAGTTATCTATACTTGTTAAATTATAATATGAAAAGCTGAAAATTAGATTAAATTGTTTACATAACTGCAATTTTTGTTCTTTTGAAGAATATGTGCATTATGAAGCAGGGTGACATTTTATAGCAAGGTGAACTAATCTAAAACTGTCATACATATTCACAACAATAACTTATTATAATAACCTTTATGGAAATCCTGAAATTCCAAAATTGTTATTACTATATTTTATATTTCTATTATGTAGTCTAAATGTTGTTTGAATTTTTTATTTATTAAAAAAATTATTCAGCAGAAAATTTGCTAGAATTCTGGTAGATGACGTGTGAATGTTATAACAAATAATTGATATTTCACATACTCCACCTTCAGACCAAGGAAAAGTGTCCCTCCGCCTTCACTCGATTGGCTCATCTGGTACGCCAAGTGTTACTGATCATCGCCCGCCCAGCACGCCTTCTCGAGTGTATCGAGTTCGATCCAGGAGAATTTTACCAGCTGTTGGAGGCTGCCGAGGGACAGGTGCGACAGACCGTCAAGACTGATGTGCCACAGTACATCATCAGCAAGCTCGGGCTCAACAAGGATCCTCTGGAAGGTGAGTGTTGAGTGGGGGACTGAAAGGGGAAGAGAGTAGAATCAACAATTGTCTTACTACTGGCAATATCGATTTGCCACAGTAGATGTGAGTAGATTTGCCACAGTAGAGTGAGCCCAGCAAGCTCGGGCTCAACAAGGATCCTCTGGAAGGTGAGTGTTGAGTGGGGGACTGAAAAGGGGTGATAGTAGAATCCACAATTGTCTTACTACTGTCAATATCGATTTTCCGCACTACATAATCAGCATGCTTGAGCTCAACAAGGATCCTATTTAAGTTTTCCACTTGCTTTTCTGTTTCCCATTATTTAAGATTAAAATTGCAAACGAGTTGTCTTTAATAGATTTTCTACTGGTGATTTTGCCCCACATTAGTTAAACGCTAAATGCAGGCCAGATAATTTGCAGGACCAATAGCATCTCTATATCGTTTGAAATAATTTTTGATTATATAAAATAGTTACTATAATAGTATGATGTAGCATTTATATACAATTTTAAGAAAATCGATTTTTCTCTAAAATATCAATTTGTAAACAAGGACCTACACAGAGATTAAACGTTAAACAACATAATCGACCCATTCAAATCAACGATCGATAATCTGCCCACTGCAGAGATCTCCGGCGTGTGTGGCGACGTAGTCCCCTTGAGCGGCGGTGACATCGGAGAGGAGGACCCCGGTCTCTTCAACACCGAGTATCCAGTCCTGCTCACGACCTCCACCTCCCCCACCACCGTCCAGAGGAAGGACACAGAGAGGGACCTCGTGGATGTGGGGGCCTCCACCTCCCTCCCCGCCATTGCTGGGGGTGGTGCTGGTGGCGCCATGGCGAGGTCTGCGGGG